>JBBBDQ010001412.1:3350000-3352500 GCA_037127315.1 Ascarosepion bandense | reverse complement strand
CCTAATTTCTTTCTTTATTTTTATATCTATCTATCTATCTATCTATCTATCTATCTATCGATCCTAATTTCTTTCTTTATTTTTATATCTATCTATCTATCTATCTATCTATCTATCTCTGTCAGTCTGTTCATATCTATCTATCTGCATGTCTGTCTGTCTGTCTAACTTTGTCAATCTGTTCATATCTATCTATCTATCTATCTATCTATCTATCTATCTCAGTCTGTCCATATCTCTCTATCTGTATATCTGTATATATGGTTTTATATCCATATATTTCAGCATTTTTGTCTCAATTTATCTCTATTTCTCTTTCTTTCTTTATCTTTATATTTCTTATCACTGTATATATCTGTTTGTCACATAGATTTACTTCAGTTCTTTCATATCTATCTATCTATCTATCTATCTATCTATCATGTTATTCAAGTCTGTGTGTAGAATCGCGTAATGTTTTTCATATCTATCTATCTATCTTAGTCTGTTCGGATCTATCTCTTTCTTTCGTTATCTATCTATTATCTTGTATCTGCCTTTCTCAACACTTTTTCATTTCCTCTCCATACAATTTGAAATGGTCACCTCTCCTCTCTTTATTCTATCTCTCATTCTACAGCTTCTTTCTTTCTCTTTCTCTCTTCTCTCTCTCTCTTCTACCTCTCTTTATTTTTATCTACTTCTCTTTCTTACTTTCCCTACCATTCTCCTACTACCTACTACACATATCGGCTTCCATTTGAATCTAATTTTATACCGAACATTCCACTCTTTGCCTTTTTTCTCCACTATTACTGCTTCTACGATAAACCATCACTTACCTTCCCATTCTACCTGAACGACAATTACGCTCGAATACTTGTGCATCCAGTAATTCATCTCAGTGTGTTTATATCAGCATCGTTCTAATAGGAATAGGAACGTCAGAAGGACCCGTGCACACAAGTGTGTAGACATCTACGCCGGCATTCCGCGCTGTGTGTTACGGCACTTTTTTACTTCTTATTTGTGTTTCTGCCTGTATCTCTGCGCATACACTTGTTTGCCTTTAACTTTTCTTAATGCCATTTCTTTTTGTTCCGCTGAATAAATATGATTGTGCATCTGCATAAAATAGATATATTCATATATATTAGTCATCCACATACAAGCCTGTTTCGCTGTATCACAGCTCATCAGTGTGGCTAGACATATCCACTTGCTTCTGTCCGGGATTGAAACTCGACCGATTTGGTGTCAGTCGGGGTCGCTACTCCCTCAGCCATAGACGCATGGGATCAGAGAAAGGAATTTTTAACGTGTTGTATATAAGCAGTGTATACACACGCCAGTCACCGAATACATATATATATAGGAAAAATTATTAAAAAGTTGTGAGTTTAAAAATGTATTTTTTTTTTTACAATATTTGTTTATTTCTATTTGTTTATTTCTATTATTATATTTTAGACCGTCCTCGGCCCTTCATCAGAAACAAATGTATATATATATACACACACACATACACACACACACACATATATATATATATATATGTGTGTGTGTGTGTGTGTGTGTGTGTGTGTGTGTGTGTGTGTGTGTGTGTGTGGTCTAGCTTTAACGGTCGTGTATGACGCTTGGAATAAAAACGTCATACTATATATACAGTGGCGATTGTGAAACTCTGAAAGTGGGGGCCACTTATGGGCAGAGATTTTTCTGAGGAGAAGGGGGCAATTTCAATCAGCGTCTTCATTTTCATACTTCACCTCCCCCCTATCGTATACACAACTTAGGAATGAGTTTCAGTATAAGTATATTCAGTCAGTTAAGTGCCATACGTGATACACGCTTGGGCGATCATGTCTCGAAAGAGACATGACTGACTGGGCAGAAGAGTCTCCCGCAGTAGGATGCCATTGCTTTCTGCGGTAGACTGGTTGCCGACCAAGGCTATAGAACCCAATCTGTCCTGCTATTTAACCCATAACTGGAAGGAATTTTCTAAGGTGAAATAATCATGAATGTTAAATTTCTGGGAAAAAACAAAAAATTAAAGATATACTTTATGAAAAACACAGAAAACCTGGTAGGCACAGACTGAATGCAAAAGTTTAATGTATGGGATTTACCCATTAGCTCTTCTTGTAAAAAAAATAAAAAGCGTGCTGATAGAAGCTACGAAATTAAAAGAGGTATTCTCAAGCGGTTTAGGACGAAGTAAGAAATTCACAACAAAATCGAGTTAAACCAGAAATACAGAAACAATATTAATATTAATATATTAATATATTAATATATTAATATTAGCAGCCAGTATTTATTACACCCATAGTTACGGAAAGATCATTCAAGTCTGGTGAACAAGTTTACTTCAGAATGTTAAAAAATAATATGGCATATTCGGAACCAAGAA
The DNA here is from genome assembly GCA_037127315.1 of Ascarosepion bandense. NCBI lineage: Eukaryota > Metazoa > Mollusca > Cephalopoda > Sepiida > Sepiidae > Ascarosepion > Ascarosepion bandense. The sequence continues at coordinate 3,350,105 of JBBBDQ010001412.1, read as the reverse complement.
CAATTAACAATAGACTAGGAAATGTTATCTACACAATACAAGAAGAAACATCTACCCATAGGAGACACATAAACCAAATACAGAAAAGAAGGAGTGAGGAACCAA
>JBBBDQ010001412.1:3332500-3345000 GCA_037127315.1 Ascarosepion bandense | reverse complement strand
CCTTACACAATTTCGCCGGAGACAAACTTACAAAAAATAATAAAGAAATACACAGCAGTGGTGATATACCGGAAGACTGAAGCAGATCGATTTTCATAGCATTTCCTAAGAAGACAGGCTCAAAGGAATGTAAACTCCACAGAACAATCAGCTTAATGAGTTACATAACAGAACACATAATCTGAATTCTAATGAACTGAGCGCGCAGCGGATTCAGGCCAGAGACAGGGTATCAACAGGGTTGTTTCATTAAGGATACTGTGACAAGAAACGGGATATTTATGCTCAGAAAGTTATCAGAGAGGGTAAAACAGAAGCAGAAGGACGTGTAGTACCTGTGTTTCATAGACTACGCGACATCCTCTGGCAGTAACAACTGGTGAAAATATTTATTACCACTTAATCATAGTCCAACACATTTCTCCTCACACATAGATTTTTCTCTCATTTTCCAATTTCTTTTATTATCTCCACTTTCGTTGAGATAAAATTCTACAATCGATCATATATATATATATATATATATATATGTGTGTGTGTGTGTGTGTGTGTGTGTGTGTGGAGAACGTTATATTACAAGTGGAATAAGTTTTCGGGCTACGCATTTCATCTTTTTAGGGTATCAGCGAATGAAGTTTGTTTATGTCGACGCATCTACTTTTCGCCCAAAATTTTTCTTGATATATGAGAAATTATATATCGTTATCTCACTCTCTCTCTCACACACACACACACACACACACACACACACATATATATATATATATATATATATATATATATATATATGCATTTAGGCAGCAAACATTCTTTTGGACATGTCAGATTAAATATTTTGCAAATATTGTGTCTGCTTATTTTTAATAAAATCCGTTCATACTCACAGATAATCTTTTGCACTGCTGTGGTCACCACTATAATTCAACTTACAATTGTGGTCCATGGTGACATTCAAGACAGAAGAGTAAAATGGCTTGCCAGTTCCTTTTGCACTGCTGTGGTCACCACTCTCATTCATTTTACAATTATGGTTCATGGTGACATTCAAGAGAGAATAGTGCAATGGCTTTACGGTACCTTTTGCACTGCTGTGGACACCACTCTCATACATCTTACAATTATGGTTCACGGTAATATTCAAGAAAGAATAGTTCAATTGTTTACTGGTTCCTTTTACACTGCTGTGGACACCACTCTCATTCATCTTACAATTATGGTTCATGGTGACATACAATACAGAATAGTGCAATGGCTTGCTGGTTCCTTTTGCGCTGCTTCGGTCACCACTCTCATTCATCTATAACTTATAGTTCACAGTGACATTCAAAACAGAATAATGGAATAGCTTGCTGGATAATTTTGCACTGTTGTGGACACCACACACATTTATCTTGCAATTATGTTTCATGGTAACATTTAATACAGAATAGTGCAATGGTTTGCCGGTACATTTAACACCACTATAATCACCATTCATCTTCATCTCAAAATTGTGGTTCATGGTAACATTCTAGGAAGGACAGTGCAATGAATTGTCATTTCCTTTTGCATCACAGTGATCACCATTCACTTTCATTTCATAATCGTGGTTCCTTGTATCATTTAAGGCCGAATAGTACAATGTCTTGCCTGTTATTTTTGTCCCGCTGTGGTCACCACTACCCTATATCTCACAATTGAAATTCATGGTGACATCCAAGGCTAAATATTGTGGTGGCTTGCTGGTTTGTTTTGCACCACTGTTGTGTTCACTCCCATCCATCAGACAATTTTGATTTTATGGCGACATTCAATTCAATATAGTTCCGGTTCTTTTTACACCGATGAAGTCATACTTCTTTCCATCTCTCTATTGTGGTTCAAGGTGACATTCAGTACAGAATAATGCAATAGGTTGCCAATTCTTTTTACACTACGAATATTGAGGTTGTCCCTTTTTCCCCTCTCTAGGAGGATGATTTGTTTTTTTTTAAAGTTATTTACTTCTAGCTTTTCACCTAGAAGCAGCTGGTTGTTTGCATTCAAAGTTTCCTTCTCCTAGACTGGTTGTCACTCAAGGCTATTGAGCCCAGTGTCCTTTTTTATCCAAAGGAGTGGGTAGAAGTGATGGAGTCATACCTTTCCCAAAGTAAACTAGAAGTCGAACTAGACTCTCTGATTCGTGAATCCGTGTTGCTAACCATTACTACATTATCAGGAGAGCAACAAGAAAAAAAAGTGATTTAAAAAAAACAAAATGGATAATAAGACATGTTCACTCGGTAGCAAGAACATATCTGAAGAAAATGCTGTTGCAGATGTAAAAAAAAAGATTAAAATGATACAGAAATTTAAAATTCAGAGGTAAGCAAACTACCATCATTTGAAATAGACAACATAAACAGAAGCACGATATTTGGGTGAAAAATTACACGAAAATTTCTCAACAGTAATCGTTAACGATGATTATAGAGCTACATTGGCTGAATCTGATGACTGGGCTTGAATAGTTCACTGAAACACATCTAACCACGATTTCGTCCTCAAAGAAAAAGCAGTCTGATTAAAACAGAAAATAGTTTAGTAAGTTGTAAATACTTTGACACAGTTCTTTACCTTAAACCAGGTTCATAAACAATATCATTCATCATCACAAAAATATCAGCAGTTCAATAGGCTATACGAAATAATAGATAAATACATTTAAACTGACACTATTTGAAGTAAACGTCACAAATAGAACCACTGCGTGTGAACAAAGATGAACATGAAAACACGTTTTTAACAGTAATCTTAAATAATGAAAATAGAGTAGGTACCTTCAGTCATTTTTCCATACCTAAATTTAAATTTTAAAAATAAATAACTTCAAGAGTTAAAATTAGCTTTAATTGAAAGCGAAGAGATTTAGTAATTTCAGCAAGCAAAATACACTGGTGTATTTTAAACCGAAATTTTATTGAAAGGAATGTAGAATTTTTCTAATGAAAAAAATTTAATTTACCGCCATTTTTGATTGATCGACACATTTCGTAAACAGTAGCTAAATTTCTGTTTTAAAAATCTTGCAAAAATTAATATACCTCGCTGACACGTTATTCAAGTCAATTTTATAAATTGAAACTTACCTTTATCTGATTTCGTACAAGTAGAACTTGCTTACTACCTGAAATGTTTTATAAAAGCTTTTCTTATCTACAGTAGTCCTCTTATCAGTGTTATCGGAGGGGACGAATGATTTAATAACAGTCGGAAGCTGTCAAGAACGCTAAGTATGGAGGAAAAACGTGACAATATTTCATGTACCTTAAAACGTAAAATTTTCAATTTTTAATTTTTTTTGTTTTTAACTACATAGCAAAATTAAAAATTCAACATAATATTTTCAGCAATTATATAATATTTTATAGTTTTTAGTTTAGCTTTATAGCCTGACATTTGAATATGCTTTCTGAATAAATAAAAATTTAAAAAATATAAATTTCTTTTAAAATAATTTTACAATTCAATAAAAAAAGAATTAAATTAAAATAATGAAATGAAAGTGCGATTTTCTGTGGTTTTCCATGTAAGGGGAATAACCCAAAACGCTTGTTTACTTCTAAATTTAATATGACCTCTATGGAAACTTGTTATGATCCCTATGGAACATCGTACTTAATAAAAATGAACATATTTACACACAGGAAAGATTTTTTGAATTATTTTAAAAACATTGATTTTTGTTAAACTGTTCAATTTTCGATAGACAATATAATCATCAATTCTTAACTAAATAATCCACCCGCAACAGTTCTTTTGAAGATTTTTAAAATATTTTTAGAACTTTATAAATTGTTATAATAACAAAAAAAATCTAAACAATTCTTTTAAAATTTCATTTCAATTTTTCTTTCCTTAATTTTTATTATTTATTCAAGCAATTAAAAGCTTATTAAATTAAATAATATCAGAGTTTTATTGCAATTTTTAGTTTACTTTTCGGAGCAGATTTTCGAATACTGTTGCAAAATTTAAAATAAAAAAAATAGATTATGTATATTCCCCAATGAGTTCTGCGTTCAACTAATAAAATTATAGATTCCAAAAGATTCAAATTTATTAAAATTTCATGGGTTTACGTGGAGGGGAGGTAACACAGGCAAAAAATATTTTTACCAAGATTTTTAAAAAACAATAATTTAAAAAATAATTTCATTTATTTATAAATGAGCACTGAAAGTTTCATTAAAATCCGACAATTATTTGATTTTTGCGAGAATTTCCAAATTAATGTGTTTGTCACCGGAAAAAAGTGGGTGATGTAATCATTACGTTTTCCATTGTAAACAGTCGTAATGTTTTCGTTCATTTCGAGCAATTGTTCAAATGAAGTTGTTTCGATGAATTTAAGCGTAATACTAAATTGGCAAATAAATTTCATTTTACTTTAAGCTAGATAGATGCGTTATATACTGCCGCTGGATCTGGAAACAAAAATGCAACCCGTCGGGTTATAGAATTTACGGCCAAATCGCATTGTACTATTCTACTGATTTGGTCATGTGGTACTCGCTGAAAATGAGGTTGCTCATTAACTATTACTAGTTCAACCCTGATATAAGAGAGTTGTCGAGATCGGATAAAAGTTCTCTTATATCCGGGTTTTGTCTATTTTATATACATTACCACAGGCTCTAATTTCGGACCAGAGAAAATCTATCTTATATCAGTTTCTCTTATATCCGGGTTATACTGTATTATATACTGCAGCTGGATCTGGACAAACAACGAGGAACGCGTATATATAAAAATATTATCTTATATTTTTATTCTTCGTCGGTGACACTTGTATGGAGCAGGGCGACTGCCGGCGAGAGATAGCACATACGAAGGAGCCGTCGGGAATCATTAGCCAGTCTCTTCTTCAGCCAAAAATTCTAGATTTTGTATAGTCTTAAAACTTCCTCGCATTTTTGTTTTTTCGGGTTGTCGCTTTGTTGACATCTCTACGGCTGGATATATCTGTCAGCCACACTTTGTTGACTTTTATCTACGGGTGGATGTATCTATCAACCCCATTCTTGCCGGGTCATTGCCTTTCAAGTGGGTTGTCACTTTCGTTCACATAACATATGGCCGGATGTATATGTCAATTACTTCCGCTGTTGACGTTAATATATTACAGATGCAGATATTTGTTCTGTTTTCACGGTTTCTTTAACAATGTAAATCGCCATCTTTTGTCTTTCTGAAATATGTTTTTTTATTGTCCTTTGCCGTTGCTAAAGCTTTTTCTTTTTCTTTCACTCTTTGCGTTTTAGTGCCATTATCACGTCGGTTGATTAAAAGAAAACAGAACTAGACAGCATGGAGGGAGAATAGTGTCTTCAAGTAATATTTTAGACTCTTAAATCACATCTATCTTCCAATTTGATAATGGCACCGATGTAAAAGCAAGGAATCATTGTAAGCTCTTGGAGTAGAAGTCATTTAAGAAGTTATTTCTATAAACAAGAAACTTTAAACTAGAAAGTATTTAGGGAAAGAAAAGTATGATAATAAGCGAACATAAATGTAAGTCATTGCTTCATCTAGTTATGAAAAACGAAAACTGCTCACCCAGCTAAAAGCGAGAAAATTTTTTATTTTAAATAAACGAATTAATAAAATGGCTTCCAGTCTCTCTTCATCCAATAGAAAACTTGAATGCTACCATTAAAACCAATGTACATGAGAGTGGAAAACTATTCAGTCAAAGAAATTCTAATGAAAGCAATAAAAAGGTGTGTTGGATTGAAAAAATATAAAATCGCGATATATTAAAATCGTTTGAGGGCAGATAGAACAAAACGAAGACAGTAGAAAAAATATTCGTACATTCCTCATACAAGGTGAGTAACCTTTATTCGGAATTCTAAAATCCGAAACCCTCTAAAATCCGAAATTCTAAAATCCGAAACCCTCTAAAATCCAGAATTCTAAAATCCGAAACCCTCTAAAATCCGTAATTCTAAAATCCGAAACCCTCAAAATCCGAAACCCTCTAAAATCCGCAATTTTTTCAAATTCTAACATGGCTTGCCACAAATGAGAAATTTCAGAAAGCCGAGTTACGTTGACGCCAGTTTTTTGTTAGCGATCGTCACAGCAACTCTTTCGTTTCTGAATCACTTACCAGGTATTTCTTGCTCAATAAAGATATTATTCAAAATGTTAAAAGTCGTGCGTTTATATATTTTTTATAAGTCATTACTTTATGCGCGTTGTGGTGCAATGGATATCAGTTCGGAACGAGAAATCGAGGAACCGAGTTCGAATTCCAGTTGAATTCCTTGCATTCACTTACGCGCAAATACCCTTGGGAAAGGTATTAATCCGTATCTTCCCTCCAGTTATGGGTTAAATAATAGGACAGATTGGGTTCTATAGCCTTGGTCGGCAACCAGTCTACCGCAGAAAGCAATGGCAACCTACTGCGGTATAATCTTCTGCCCAGTCTGTCATGTCCCTTTCGAGACATGATCGCCCAAGCGTGTATCTCGCATGGCACTGACTGACATAAAGTAAAAAACACTATTTTTACGTGAAATCTTAATTTCCCCACATAAATATTCGTTGGAATATTATATGACAAGCGTCATTACTTTGTCTACACAAAGTTTCTTAAATTTTAAAACTAGATTCAGGGTATATTTTATTCATATAAAACTACCTTCAGGGTTAATGTAAAAGCTGTGTAATGAAATGTAAAGGGATATCGTGTTTAGGCTTGGGTTCCATTTCCATCCTGCTCTATTTTATAGCTGCTATATACAAATTAAATAGCCTGTATTCCAAAATGCGAAAAGATCTGAAAACCGAAGCAGGTTCGGTCCCAACGATTTCGAATAAGGAATTTTTTATCTGTATTCACAGCGCTCACATAAGAGTTAAATTAAAAAAAAATGCATGGCCACGAAAATTAGAAATTGGGATAAGGGAGAGAATGTGAAGATACAGAAGCAAGTTGTCAGAATAGAAGATAAATGAGAAAATGTATAATTTTAACTGTCCACACTATACCCAGTGCAATGAAAATTGAAAGAGATAATTACAAGATACAGGCAACATATAAGAAAAGATCAGAAACATGAGATAATCTAAAGTGTATTGGAAGGGATATGGAAGAAAATGGGAAGATACAGACAAAAGATGAGATGAAGTCAGCAGTAAAAGATCATGGATAATATTAGATGTATTAGAAGAGATACGGAGAGAATGAGAAAATTGGGGCAATGGGTTAAATAATGGACAATATTGTTATATATATTCTAAACATATACTGTTAAATATAAGAGACAATGAATGTCTATTATGTTTAATCATGAGCCGTTATAAACGTCATATTTTGGCTTTAATTTCAGTTGAAAATAAAGACAAAAATTCTCCAACATTTGGATAATTTTTTATTAACTTGCTTCTAAGCTTTCGGCTCACATGAGCCATCTTCAAAGAGGTTATTTAGACGGTAATACAATAACATCTACCATCACCGACGATTTTATTTTGTGTTGACATAAAACTCCGCTAGGCAACGTCAATAGTTACCAAAAATAACAAACGCAGTTCGCAAATTTGCAATGCGGTTCTATGACGTCACACCACGTGATAGCGCAAAATGACAACAGAACCGTGTATTCAAATGCAATGTAACGTGTTATGTCCGGATATATATATATACATACATTATAGCTCTGTTATATTACACTGAGCAATGTTTTATTAACACAAACAAAATATTTATATATGTGCGTGTACGTATATATATATATATATATATATATATATATATATATATATATTGTTAAATATAAGAGACAATGAATGTCTACCACGTTTAATCATGAGCCGTTATAAACGTCGTATTTTGGCTTTAATTTCAGTTGAAAATAAAGACAAAAATTCTCAACATTTGGATAATCTTTTATTAATTTTCTTCTGAGCTTTCTGCTCACATGAGCCATTTTCAGAGAGGTTATTTAGACGATAATACAATAACATCCACCATAATTTGGAGTGATATTCCTGTCTGTTTAAAATAACAAATGTATTGGTTTTATCGGCACGACGGATGTGGTGGATCTTATTGTTTTATCGTCTAAATAACCTCTCTGAAGATGGCTCATGTAGCCGAAAGTTTAGAAGCAAATTAATAAAAAATTATCCAAATGTTGGAGAATTTTTGTCTTTATTTTCAACTGAAATTAAAGCCAAAATACGACGTTTATAACGGCTCATGATTAAACGTAATAGACATTCATTGTCTCTTCTATTTAACAGTATATGTTTAGAAAATTATTTGTTGCTTCGATACACTATATATATATATATATAGAGAGAGAGAGAGATTGATTGATTGATTGATTGATACTTAGTTTTTGGTCATATTAGGGTTAGACCAGTAAACATTTGTATTAAAAGGTGTTCGATAAAATTATATTGTAGAACTTCTGAATATTTTCCATTTTTAAACGAGTTATTTCGCTACCTAGGTTTTTACCATGAGAGGTGTCTTCAGGCGATTTTTAATAACTTTTAATAATTTTTAAAAATGGAATATATATATATATATATATATATATATATATATATATATATATATATAATTCTAACACTTATATTTATATCCTTGTGCCGTAATACCAATTTAGTAAGTGTAGCTGGACGTATTGACTACCTAGTGAGAACATAACTCACTACTCAGTCGCAGTCTAGCAAAACAAGCTTGCTAACCATTAAACCACGTCGAGATGGCCACTCTTGCACCATAGTGGGTTTTTAAGCGTAGCTTAGATGTGGCTCAAGGCTAAATGTAAGGGGCATTCTGTGAGAATACTATTCACTACTCAGTCGTAATTGAACTAGAGAGACAAGCTTGATCAAGTTCATACGCCCACCCTTACGCTGTAATAATCTGATTAAACAGATATCCAGAAAAGAAAACAACTATGAATAAATGAAAAAACATAATTACAGTCCCCTGTCTTTTTCTCTTTTTAGAATGAATCATATTTTATTGTAGATTTATATATGGATCCCATTGAAATTGGCGCGGGGCTGAACGTTCTGACCATAAAACCCGCGTCCGAATCTCAACACAGTCGATTTGTCAAAGAGGTTCTTCTTCTTCTATGTGCCCTGTCCTTTCAGGACGTAAGCGATCATGCCTTTCCACATCTCCCTATCCCTAGTGGCTCTTAGCACACTTTCTCATCCTCCTGATCAGGTCCTTCAAATAGTTATCTGCTGCTTTTTCCTGTCTCTTTTTCCCTCTATCTGGTCTGTTAGTATCAGGTTCTCCAAGCCCTCCTTCCTCATTGCATTTCCCATAAACTTTAGCTGTTTCTTCCTGATGCTCAGTATTAATTTCCCTTTCGTTTTCATCCTTTCAAAAACATCATCATTGCTCACATGCTCGATCCATGATATTCGCAGCATCCACATTTCAGCTGCTTCAAGTTTTCCCTTCATCTTTGATGATATTGTCCAGCATTCATTGCCATATTAAAGAACTGACATCACATCTCAATCTAGTGCTTTCTTCTTTGTTTCTAGCAAAATTATCCTGTTTCTGAATACTTTGCTCAACTTCTGGAATGCTTCCTTTGCTATGCTAATTCGCCTTCGTATCTCTGTGTCGGATCTTCTGTTAGAACACTTCCCAGGTATTTAAATTTTTGTACCTGCTTGATTTTAGTATCCTTTACCTGTATTTGGCATTTTGGGCTCCCCTTTTTGCAGACGACCATGCGTTCGGTTTTTTTTGCAGTTTATTTGTAGTTCTTTCTTGTCACTTTCTTCAGCTATCTTCCGTAGAAGGCATTGTAGTTTCCTTTCCGTCTCTGTTATCAGCACTGTATCATCTGTTATTTAAATTGCGGCCTCCGATAGAGGTTACTTCTTGATAATATCCCTCTCGACAAGATGATTCAAGCTGGCGGGGCCGTCAAATCTTACTTGAAAACAATAATCAACGGGTCAACACAAGCGTTATAAGTGAAACCAGTATTGAGCATACAAAAAAGCGGTTCCCGTTCGCAGTTAAGCAACATCGAGACCGGTTAATAATTAGATGGGAGACCACTTGGAAACACTGGCCACTATAAGCAAATCCCTAGAATTTAAAATATGTTTCAGCTTTAAATAACCTCTAGAGGCTTGATAAACTATAAAAAAACAAATCAATCAATGAGCGTAGCCTTGTTTGAACAGATGATCACCCCAGATTTTGCGTCCTCTCAAAGAAATAGTAACTAACTTTTTATTCATCTGTATATTTTACGGCTTATCAACCTCTTGCAGGTAATTTAAAACTAGAAAATATTTTTGATTTATATGAATTCTTTAGAGAAAATACTGATTTACTGATATACGTCCCACTAATTAACCTACAGATGGGGAGAAAATAAATAGATTGATACATTTCCTAATGGTATTTGCGCGTAATCAAATATAACGAACCCGATTGGGGTTGAAATTCAAATTCATTATCCATTACACCATCTGCACTTCTAGCACCTGGTATTCCCAAGTGGTCACCCATCTTGGTACTGACCAGTCTCCACGTTGCTTAAATTCAATGATTGGTAGAGAAACGGTGTTCCAGCGTAAGCCCCGTAAGTATGGGCCGCTCAGAATGCTTGTAGCATAAACCACAGGTAGGTTCTGTGGACGTTGAACAAACACAAATGTGCTTGAGCAGGTGTCTACAATAGGGATTAGCTATCCATTCTAGCAGAAAGATTCACAGTCGGGCAGATTGCCGGGTTGATGACCCGCTGTAGGCGAATGCCTATGCGGGGAGGTTTAAAAAAATATAAAGCACAAACCACAGAGGGCCTTCTCCTCAGGCAGCACCTCTCCTTCTAGGATGGGGGTTACTGCCAGGCGCTTGAGGCATCCCCAAAAGGTAAATTATCGAGTAGGATTTGATAATTTTTTACGTTATTGCCAATAAACCCACTTTAAAACTCGACCGTGTATCACAATCGGTAGCGACGAGGGTGCGCTAAAAATTACCCTAAAAGAAAGGCATTCTCAGATCCAAGCAGTCGACCATATATACCTGGGAAAATTCATCCGGAAAAGAAAATTTGACATTGCTTTCCGAAATTGAACAAGGTTGTTCTCCAAAGACTTGAGCTGTATGACGGGAGATAGAATAAGTTTTAAAAAATAAATAAATGAAGTTCTCTTTTCAAAGGAAGCATATTTCAGGCCGACAAACACAACAGGGCTAAATTGTTGTTGTTGTTGTTCTTCTTCTTCTTCTTCTTCTTCTTTTCTTTCTTTCTTTCTTTCTTTTTTGTTTCTTTTTATTTCTTTTTTCTTTTTCAAAGACTTAAGAAAATATTGCGGCAGTGTGTGGCTTCAAAGATTTCATGATATCTGCATGAATACATTGATGTTGTCTTTCATTGTTTCTCATCAAGGCCGACTGAAAACATTGCATATCATTTTCAAGTACCTGTCGAAAATCAAAGACGCCAAAGCAAAGTGGGCTCCCTGCAGTCGAAGGTTAGCTAAGCAAATGCTTGGTGTTCAGTCACTCAGGCCTTACTAGAGAGGCAAGCAGCGACAACAGCAACAAAATCTAGTGATACTAAATAACGCAAAATGCCACTTCAGGAACTAGTCACCAAATATAATCCAGTTCTGTATTTGCGCAAAGCTTATTAAGTCTATTTCAAAGCAAGATTAAACTTTGCCAGTAAATAATATTTAATTCAAGAAAGAGTTATATATATATATATATATATATATATATATATATATATATATATATATATAGGTAGCAATCCCTCTTTTATGCAAATTTCGTTAAAAATGACAGACAAGATTCTGTGGTTAAGTTTATTATATAATTTTTTTTATATTGTGATCTCATATTTTTCTTTTCAGTATATAAATTATCTAAAAAATGTTTACGTGTTTTATTTATCCAAGCTCCTTCGGCTATAAGTAATTATTATTGTTATATAATTTATGTACTGAAAAGAAAAAAATAATAAGCTCACATGAAAAATTATATAAAAAATTAACCGCATCACCTTGTCTGTCATTTTTAACGAAACCTGCATATATATATATATATATATATATATGAGTTCTTTCGGTGACCGGAATATGTATACACTGCTTACATACAACACGTTAAAATTTCCCTTTTCTGATTCCATGCGCCTATGACTTAGGTGAGTAGCGACTGCGACTGACACCAAATCGGTCGAGTTTCGATTCCGGCCAGAAGCAAGTAGATGTGTCTAGCCATACTGATGAGCTGTGGCACAGCAAAACAGGCTTGTATATGGATGATTAATACACACGCACACACACACACACACACACACACATAGATAGATAGATAGATAGATAGATAGATAGATAGATAGATAGATAGATAGATATCGAGAACAGTATTGAAGAAAGTGTATGACAAAGTGAAAAAAAGTTTACTTGTGACGCGTTTCGTACTTCTGTACTTCTGTGTTCATCAGACA
>JBBBDQ010001412.1:3202500-3327500 GCA_037127315.1 Ascarosepion bandense | reverse complement strand
TTATGTAAATTCTTGGAGATTGTAGCCGCCAGGGAAGCAAATATACGGAAGAGAGTTCCACAGGCGGGAAGAGAGAGAAAAGAAGCCATTGGAGTAGAAGTGACGGCTGCATTTAGTTGATTTAACTGTAAAAGGCATAAATTTGTTACCAGTCTGGTTGCTCGAGTAAATTCTTGTCGAGGGGACATCTGCAAGCTAAGCCATGAAAATATTTGTAGAATAAACAGAGCGAAGCCACATCCCGACGATGAGAAATTGGCTGGCGTCGATCTGCCAGGTCGGAACCGATCACGTTACAGATTCTTCTTTGGAGCCTGTCGAGAACTCTGATATTGCTGTTACTTCATAAGTTGTTCAGTTTTTGTATTATTGTTGTTTTGATTATCACTCATTTGACTGACAGTTTTTTGTAGTTGAGAAGTTTTCGGCTCAACGTACTTTTTTGTGGAGTTTCAGTCCAGCAGTTCTGGCTTTTCTAGTGGTTGGTTTTTTCGACATTTCTAGTTCTTTGGCAGATACTTTTAGGAGAACGCATGCGTAAAATAGAAAAATATGACGCGTTGTTCTGTGTATTTTACGCGTGCATCGAAGGATGACTTTTTCGTCAATGCTATTCAGTAAGAATATTTTTTTTATGTGGGGGGGGTCTAATTGAGTTGGTCGATATAGCACTGTTATACACCTAGAAAAATAGAACAGGACGAAAGAAAGAAAGAAAGAAAGCACGCAGGATGAGATGGCGGTTTCTCCTACAAACAAAATACGCAGGCTCAAACCTTGCTGTTTCTTCAGTATTTCTAGCATACACTGCTTTAACTAGGTACCTCTACAAATTTTCGATACCTAAATTTTAAAATGAATTTTAAAAAATAGAAAAGCTTTCTTGAAGTTTTCATTTTAGCTTTAATTGAATGCTAAAGAATTACAGCTACTATTTCCAGTTTTTCAGCTAGAACAGCAAAAACGGCTATTTTTTAATATATTGACAGGTTTGTAAACAAAAGCTAATTCTAGTTTTAAAAATCTTCCAAAAATAAAAAAAAATCCATCTGTCAGACAGTATTTGAGGAAAATGATCAAATTTACAGTTAAATTAATCTGATTTGAAACATGTATTTTTATCAACACGTTAGCAAAAAAACATCTCTCTCATAACGAAATATTTGTATACTATATTACATGTTATAAGCAATTACCGACAACCAGACTTGTTGACAAGCTAAGCATAGTAGACCAGAGTTGGTATAAATTTATGAAACCTAAATGAAGGTTTTGTTTTGGGTTTTTAACTACCAAGTAATTTTTTTAAAAGAACATATTTTTAGCAATTATCTAATATTTTATTGAATTTTAGTTACTTTAGCCTCATAGCCTTACGTTTGAAGATGTTTTCTGAAAAATAAAATTTAAAATAATATAAAATTTTCTTAAATTAATTTAAAAATTTAATAACTGACATAATAATGAAATACAATGATAGCGATAACTCAATAATTTATTGAATATTATGGTATTTATTTATTTTATTTTATTCTTTATTATTAATAATTGTTATCATCATGATTATAACATTAATTTTTTAGTTTTTTAGTTCGTTAAATTTTTCACATTCTCGTTTATCCAAAAACAAAAAAAACAGACATTTTAAAGGTCATTCATATTAGATACTTTCCAAACATTAGATTAAAAAAAAAAATGACTATTGATGATAAAAAAAATCCCCAAATTTAATAAAAACAATATTTTATCGTGAAAATCCTTAAGTTTAATTAAAGCTAAAATGAAAGCTTTTTCATTGTTTTTTTTTAATTCATCTATTTTAAACCTTTGGTATCACGAATTAGTGGAGGTACTTACATTCAGAATTAATTTAAAAAATAAGTAAACCAAGAATTAAATAAATAAAACTTACTTGAAATGTTAAAGGTGTTATTTGCAAAACCTGTTGAATTTTGAAACGTATGAAATTCCATACTTAAAAATAGAATATTTCTACACAAAAAAAAAAATTAATTATTTTAAAACTCTAAGTGTGTGAAGATTTTTGTTAACTTTTTCAATTTTCGATTAGTAAATATAGTTTTCATTTAATAACTTAATAAGCTAACCGAATTACGGCTTTGAAGAATTTCTAAATCATTTTTAAACTTTAATGCATTACTATAATTAAAAAAGAAAAAATGAAACCAATTCTTGTAAAAATTCATTATTCATCGAAATTTTTTTCTTCAGGTAGTAATGTCCTTAATAAATATTATTTATAAAAGCAATTAAAAGCTTATCTAATTAAAAAAAGATGTCATAGTTTTATTGCATTTTTTATTTTACTATTCGGAGTAAATTTTCGAGAAAGTTGTAACTGTTTAAAAAAAGTAGATGATTTAGATTCTTCAAGGAGTCCTGCGTTTAACTAATAAAACAAAGTTTGAGATAAATACTGAATTTCTAGAAATTTTATGAAATTTTGTAAATGGGGAACATGTAAAAATATATATTTTTAGCAAGATTTTCCAAAAATCATTATTTCAAAAATAATTTAATTCATTTATGATTAAGTCCTTAAAGTTGCGTTAAAATCCGATAATTATGTGATTTTTGCTAGAATTTCTAAATTGATGTTTTTCACCGGCAATAAAGGAGTTTAATTATAATTACAAGTATCATAGTAAACTCTGGCAAAAATCTAGTCAACTGCTGTCAAAAAAAAAAAACAAGATTGTTAACCGAAATTTCGAACGTGTTAGAAAGGAATAATTTTTTTTTAATAATTAAAGAATACCCATATATTTCCTCTTTATAATAACATAAATATTTTGACTGAAAAACTTTGTGTTTATTAAACAATCTTAAAGACTTTTTAACTTCATGCAACGCCGTTTTTCAACGAATTTGTGCCTGTACTTAGCTTAAGCAAACAGAGTGTTTTATTGAATCAACTAAAATGTGGTTCTACAGAAGGATCCTGAGGATACCATGGACAGACTATGTTAGCAACGACGAGGTTTTCGAGAAAAGGAAACGTACATTTAATTTCAGAAAAAATACAGCTGAAGTTTCTGTATCATGTAGTGAGAAAAGAGGGCTTGAAGAATCTGATGCTCACGGGACGGATAGAGGAGAGGAGAGACAAAGGGAAAGCAACGTGTGATATTGTTGAGGGACTTGAGTATATGGATGGTGGAGCGGTGTTTAAGTAAGATAACAGGAGAAGAGGTGTTAAGAGTCACAAGGTATAGGGAGATGTGGAGAACCATGGTCGCCTACATTCTAATGAAATACGGCACATAAAAGAAGAAGCTAAAAAATGAAAGAAGAAAAGACTAAGTAGAAACTACAAGAAGTCAGTAGAAGTCAGTGGTGATTTTGTAAACGTAGCTTAGATTTGACACAAGGCCAAAAGTATGGGGCACCCAGTGAGAATCGAACTCCCCACTCAATTTTAATGAGTATAGTGAGACAAGCCTGCTAACCATTGCACCACATCGAGGTGTTCCACAAGAAGTCAGAATACATGGTTATCAGCAAAAGGATGATCCTAAAATGCAAATTACAATTTGGGATAGGGAGGTGTGGAAAGCCATGATCGCCTACGTCTTGAAGGGACACAGCAGACAGAAAAAGCAGGATCCAATAAATATTAACTTTTGAAGCTACAAAAAAAATCTGTAGATACGAAGGTCATTCAATAAATAAGGTGAATTTTTCGGTATAAGGACTTCTAATGCAGATAGAAGCTTACCTTTTTTTTTGCTTTACTTCTTTTACAAAAGGATTTAATTATTTTTGCAGACTGAAAAGAAATTGGAGAGTTTTGGAGATTAACAAAGATGGCTGACCAAGAAGCATGCTTCAGGATTGAACAGATGTCAGTTATCAACTTTTTGGTTGCTGAATGGTGCAAACCAGTTGAAATTTATAGGAGAATGTCAACTGTGTATGGTGACACATGTTTCAGCCAAAAATGTCTACAAGTGGGCTAAATTGTTTAAAGAAGGACGGAGCAGTTTTGAGGATGAAGACAGGCCTGAGAGGTCTACAGAAGTGAGGTCTTCTGAGGTGATCGAATCAGTCAATGACCTCATTCAGTCTGACAAAGGATGGCAGGACTTTGAACCTATCTGTTGGGACAGCATACAAAATTGTCCATGATGACCTTGCCTACTCGAAGGTCAGCTACAAGGCCTCACACAGCAGCTCAAACGGTGCAGACCATCAACGAGACGAGCTGGGAACTGCTCCCCTTACAGCCCAGATTTTGCCCCTTCAAACTTTCACTTGTTTGGTCCCTTGAAAGCGTTTACGAGAGGCACGAAGTTTGAAAGTAACGATGATGTCAAAAGTGCTGTGAGCGATTGGCTAAGACAACAGTCCAAAGATTTTTACGCTGAGGGAATACGGAAGCTTGTGCACAGACGGGAAAAGTGTGTGACACTGCTGGGAGACTATGTTGAAAAATAAAAAAAAAAGTAAGCTTCTATCTGTATTAGAAGTCCTTATACTGAAAAATTCACCTTATTTATTGAATGACCTTCGTATTAATAAACTCATTTTTTCTTTCCCTGTTCACAATTTCTGTTTCGCTCAAGCAAACATTTCAGTTTAACACTTTAGTCTGCATTTACCCTGAACCGATTGTCCGAATGGCAGCTCCGTAGACGAAGTCCCTATCAATTTGGTTAATGTTTCCGTTTGACCAAAAGTTAGTAACAAATATTAGATTGGGTCAAGCGAACAGACAATACAATCGACAGCGAGACTGAGAAATGATACTTCATCAAACGCAGAGCGCTCTGATCTAAGGCAGATGTATCCATTATCCATTTCTTACTGGCTTTCTGTCCCTGTCTCTGCCTCTCTCTTTTCTCTCTCTCTCTCTCTCTCTCTCTATATATATATATATATATATACACACACATATATATATATATATATATATATATATATATATATATATATATATACATATACATAAGGCAAGAAGGCAAGATGTTTGCTTGTGTGTCTGACTGTCTGTATGTTCTTTATACAAATCCACAATTTATATCTGATTCTCACCAAACTTCGCACAAATATTTTTTAGGCTTCCGATCTGATCATGGGCTACTTTTTTTTTCCTATTTTTCCAGGATATCGAAAATTAATACCCCGATATCCAATCAGGTCTGATCAAGATCAGGATTTCAGCCTTTTATAGTGGTTCTTGCAGCCGAATATGCTCTAACTTGGTAAAATTAAAGTTTTTAGTCTCAAGCATTAATGCATCTTCTCAGACGACTCATTTTTTTCCGATATCGGAAATTGGTACCCCCAATATTTTATTAAATCTGATCAAAAACGGATATTTAGCCATCAATATGTCTCATTTTCTCCAATTTTACTCCCGATGGGTACGATAAGTTTTATCCTTGGATGACTTTTTTGACTCCGACATTGGAAACTGATACCCCGATATCCTATCGGGTCTGATGAAGATCAGGTTTTCAGCCCTTTTATTTTGGTTTTAGCTTCGAGTTTTGCTCTAAGTAGGCATAATTGTAGTTCTTAGTATCAGCCATGATAGCATTTACTCAGAGGACTTATTTAGTCTTCAAAGTTCAGTTTGCGACGAAAAAACTTATTTGACATCGATACCGGAAATCAAAATTTGACTTACATCTATTCATTTTTCTTTCAATCTACGGTTTCGCTTTGACTGAAAACAACTATTGCTTTTTAGTCTTTCGTGCCAATGTCCAAAGAGTCTGAGCTCCAGAACCATGGATTAGTTTTAAAGCTTTCATTACACCCGAGCAACGCCGGGCTATACTGCTAGTATATATATATAGTTTTTGCCTGAAGATACCGCACGGCCGAAACTAGAGTAACTTGGAGCGACAGTTTGTTTGCTAAGTATATTTTACTTTGGTTGAGCGTTGTGGTATAGTTGATAATGACTCGGAGCGAGAAATCGGAGAGCAGAGTTCGAATTCCAGTTGAATTCGTTGCATTCATATATGCGCAACTACTCTTGGGAAATGTCTGAATCACTCGCTTCTCCCTACAACTATGGGTTGAATAGCAGGGCATATTGGGTTCCATAACCTTGGTTGGCAACGAGTCTACCGCATAAAGAAATGGTAACTTACTGCGGGAAAATCTTCTTCTTAGTCAGTTGAGGATCAAACCAGACATGATCACCCAAACGCGTATCATATATAACACGTACGTGTCTGAGAGGTTGAATAGCATCACAAATTAATTTTATAGCCTTGGTTGTCAACCAGTCTAGCTCATAAAGAAATGGTAAACGACTGTAGGAAAATATTCTTCCTAGTCAGTCATGGATCAAACGAGACATGATCACCCAAGCGTGTATCACATGTGACACGTAACTGACTGAGAAGTTGAATAGCAAAACATATTAGGTTCTATAGCCTTGGTTGGCAACCAGTCTACCTCAGAAAGAAATGGTAACCTACTGCGGGAAAATCTTCTGCCAAGTCAGTCGTGTCTCTTTCGAGCGTATCATAACTTGGGAGAGGTTGTTTTCTGCTTCCTTCTCTATTGATATAGTTTCATATAGATTTTACAAGTATATAAATACAATCTCCGTTAGTTTTTATATCTCTTTGAAATCAGTAATCGAATTCTTGATTTTTATATGGTGAACTCAAAGGATTTTTAACTTTGTCGGTCATCATGTAGGTCTTAAGATAGACATTACACAGAAACCTTTTTGAATTAATATCCTTATCTTTGTTTTTACAGTCACAACGTTTCGGCTGTTGCCCTGATCGATCTTTTTCAGGAGTTAGTCAAATTCTTTAATAATTCTAGAAAAGTTGATGCTAACATTTGATTCAGTCAATAAGAAGTTTAGTGCTATAAAAACAAGTTTTAAACCATTTACAGGGTGTGGCAAAAGTAACGCCCTTTTGGCGAACTGAGGTGAATAAAACGACATGGAGACATTGAGAAACCATCACAATCACCAGGTCTAACAGCACTAGACTTTTTCTTGTTGGATATACTGAGAGATCTTGTTTACATGCTCAAATCGAAAGTAATTCTTGAATTTAATCAAGCAATTTCGGGGGGGGGGGGGGTTCCTAAAATTATGATAGAAATGTGTCAAATGGTGTTGCTGATTAACTTATATCGATCCAGGTGGAATATTTGTAGAACTTAGTTAAAAAATTGTATTTTAAAAAATCAATACATATACTGTGAATACCATGGACCGAACATATGAGCAACGATGATGTTTTGGAGAGGATGGAAACGAAAAGGAAACTAATACTGTACATCAGGAAAAGACAGCTGAAGTTCCTGGGACATATAATGAGGAAGGAGGGTTTGAAGAATCTAATACTCACAGGTCAGACAGCGGGAAAGAGAGACAGGAGAAAGCAACGCGTAGCATACTTGATGGGCTTGAGCAAATAAATGGCAGAGCGGGGTTTTAGTAGGGTAACAGGAGAAAGCATGTTAAGAACCACTAGAGATAGGATAACCTGGATGGCCATGATCCCCTACGTTCTAAAGGGCCACGGCACATAGAAGAACAAGAACTAAAGTCTAAATTCTATGCAAAAGTAGGATCACACGAATGTAAAATTCAAATTTCCACATTAGCATTTAGTGACCAATCAGCGACTTTGCTTGGGACGCAGCTTGAGCGCTTTTTAAAAAAGCAAATAATTTTTGTGTCATTTATTCAAAATAATATATGATAACTCACATGTAGGAAAATAATTAACAATCTTTTCTCTCCAAAAATCTATATTAAAAATTAGAAAATATATTTCTTAACCAATAAAACTTATGAATTTAATAAATCAATCTTTTAACTTCCCGTGATCCGAACTTTTCCTATAAATAGCGTAACTTAGATTAATGTTTAATCTTCAGTAGACTTTGATCCAAATGTTTAAAATACTGATTTTTAATTTTCAACTCCTCAAAAAAATATTGAGTGCATGGTTTATATTACGAAAACAAATCGAGGACAAACTAAAAACAACATAGTTCGGAATTAGCTGTCATTAACACATCACTCAATAAGCCTCGGGCCTGACATATAGATGGCGCCACTAATAGAAAATCCATATGATTTTCATGAAGTACTTACCGTCAAACGGCACATGACAAAACTTGGACCCAATGAACTCTTAGTTTACAAATTACAGTTATTTAAGTGAAGCTACTGTTGAAAATTTTCAAAACAATGGAAAAATCTGAATTTCGTGTGTTGATAAAGCATTGCTTTCTGATAGAAAAAATACTGTTCAGGCAAAGCAATGGCTTGATAAGTGTTGTTCGAGCTCTGCTCCGTTGGAAACAACGGATAAGAGGTGGTATGTTGACTTTAAACCTAGTCGTACAGACGCAAATGACACTGAACGCTCAGGTCGCCCAAAATTGGCAGTTGTCCCGGAAAACACCAAAAATTCCACAAACTCGTTTTGGCCGATCGTAAATTGAATTTGCGTGAGATAGCAGAGAAGTTGAACATATCAGAAGGCAATGTATTCACAATTTTGCTCACCATCGATCAAAAATAACAACGCGTCGACGATTCAGAGCGTTGTTTGCAACTGTTTCATCGCAACAAGAAGTTTTTACGTAAATATGTGACAATGAATAAAACATGGATCCACCACTTTACTCCGTAGTCAAATCGGCAGTCAGCTGAGTAAACAGCATCAGGTGAATGCTGTCCATATTGACCAAAGACGCAAACATCAGCAAATAAGGTTTTGGCCTCCGTATTTTGAGATGTGCCAGGTATTTTGTTCATCGATTACCTTGAGAAAGGAAGAACCATCAATAGCAATTATTATATAGCATTATTGATGCGTTTGAAGGCAGAAACAATCAAAAAATGGTCACAAGTGAAGAAGAAGAAAAAGTGATCTTTTACGAAGGCAGCGCACCGTGTCACAAGTCGATCTCAACGATAGGAAAACTACATGAATTGCACATCAAATTGCTTCTGCATCCACCGTAGTCTCCAGATCTGACCCCCAGGGACTACTGGCGGTTTGAAAACCTCAAAATAATGCTCCAGGGAAACAGATTTGGCTCCAAATAAGAAGTGATGTCGGAAACTGAGGCGTATTTTGGTGCCAAAGACCAAAATTTCTACAAAAAAAAGGCATCGAATTGTCAGAGAAGCGTAGGAATAAGTGTATCACCCTAGAAGGAGACTATGTTGATAAATAATGTCGAATTTTGCCTAAAAGTTGTTGTTTTATAAGTTAGGCTTGGGATATATTGAGTGATGTGTTAGATGGATTTGCGCTGACAACTAAACCCGGATTTTTTTTAATAAAGCTTGCGTAAGTTCTACAATTTTTAACTGGATTCCGCAAATAGATAGATAGATAGATAGATAGATAGATAGATAGATAGATAGATAGATAGATAGAATTTTAGTGCTGACGCAGTTTAAGCTTTTGATCAAACTCACGAAATATAAATTTTGCAGTGTCAATGGTGTCCACCACATAAACATGTCGACTCATCCTTCATCTCTCAATACTAACGACCATAAAACCGAAACGCATTAAATTTCTGTGGTTGTAAAATAATGATTTCTATTGACCGCGCGTCATAAAATTAATGTTTCATATCTTCAACGCCAATTACGAGTTTGATTTATTTAGAATCTTCAGTTTCTCAAGTAGATCTTTCTTCGAAATCGCCTTCTCGATCCACGCAAAGAATTCTCCACTTGAATATAAAACAAATGATTTAAAATATTGCACCGTCAAAATTATGTCAAGAATATTTTTCCCAAGACAATTTCATTTCCAAATACGCTTCGTCTACGTCCTATATATAAATCTCAATGTTTGAGTGTACGCCTGCTTCAAACCCAGAAAGTTAATTAAATACATAAAGCAGGTATCTACACTAAATCGCTTATAGTATGAATCAAAAAAGGCCCCAAACTTAATTAAGATGAACTTTTCTATCAAAATGTTTACTCTATTATTAAGATGAAAGATCAAAGTATTTTTCAATTATTTGAAAACAATTTTTAATCTCTTCTAACATTTTGATAAAAATCTTGTTTTGATTTTAGTTGGCGGGTAACCAAATCGTTACGAGAGTTTACAATGGAAAACGTAAGATTACATAAATCATTTTTTTCCAGAGACAAACACATTAATTTGGAAATTCTTCCAAAAATCAAATAATTGTCGGATTTTAATGAAACTTTCAGAACTTATTCATAAATAAATGAAATTGATTTTGCAATTACTATTTTTTAAATCTTGGTAAAAATATATTTTTTATATCTGTTACGCCCTCCACGTAAATTCATGAAATTTTAAGAAATTAAATTTTGTTGCGATAATGGGTTTTATTAGTTAAACGCAGGACTCATTAGGGAATATAAATAATCTATTATTTTATTTTGAAAAAATTTTGCCTTTATTTCTTTAAATCTGCTCCCAATAATAAAACCAAAAATCTACAATAACTATGACATTATTTAATTTGATAAGCTGTTAATTGCTTGAATAAATAATATAAATTAAGGACATTATAATCAAAAAATGTTTTTCGATTAATAATGAAATTTTAAAGGAATTGTTTTCATTCCTTCATTATAATAATTCATAAAGTTCCAAAAACATTTTTAAAATACTTCAAAGATTTCTTAGGGTTAGTTTAAAAACTCATTTAGCTGAGATTATATTTAGTAATCGAAAATTGAAAAGTTTAATGCAAATCGTCGTGCCTTCCTATTTTTAAAATTATTTTCAATTTTTTGTGTATTTGAAGTTTTTTTTTTTTGTATGGCAATTTCTAAGTGTAAAATAAAAGGTCATCTGTTTCAGGATTTCTTCTCTTTACAGAGAAAAAAATTCTGCAATTATGTCACTTGTGATTGCCATACATTCATCTTATCTCACATCTGTCAAATCTGTCAACACATAGAGTGGCAAGTTCAGAAAACTGAACTCTGTGTTTGAGAAATAGTTTTATACTACATTTCATGCTATAAATAAGTAATACTTGTGTAAATCAGATTAATTTAGCATTAAATGTTCTAATTTTCCAAAAATAATGTATCACAGATGTATATTTTTATTTTTGTAAGACTTTCACAACCGAGAATGAAAGATTAAAAGATTAAAGATTCTAGTCAATATAATTTCTGTTTGAAATACATCAGAGTATTTTGCTTACTATAAATAGTAAATGTAATCATTTTGTTTTCAATTAAAAGTAAAATAAAAGTTTCAATATTTTTTTTATTTTTAAAAATTCAATATAAAATTTAGATATAGAAAATGAGTGGAGGTACCTAAAACGTGTGTGTGTGTGTGTGTGTGTGTGTGTGTGTGTGTGTGTGTGTGTGTGTGTGTGTGTGTGTGTGTGTGTGTGTGTGTAAACATTTTAATGGCGTAGACGATCATGGCTCTCGAATTTGCGTTTATTTTTAATATGAATTGCCATGATCTCATAACAAGGATAATGTAGATATTTTTCTCTGATCTTAAATTCAGATAGATAGATAGATAGATAGATAGATAGATAGATAGATAGATAGATAGATAGATATACGTACGAACAGACTGGCATGGATACATACATACATACATACATACATACATACATACATACATACATACATACGAACAGACTGGCATAGATAGATAGATAGATAGATAGATAGATAGATAGATAGATAGATAGATAGATAGATAGATAGATGTCAAATTAAGATAAATAAAAATATTAACATAAACGTAATTCATAATACAGGATGTCTTCACAAAATAATAAAAAAATTTACATCATTTGAAATAACTATGTGTCCCCGGCAATCGAACTCACATAGGCTTCAGATAAAAACGATAAAAGAGGCCATTTATCAAAATTCGAACAGGATATTCAAAGGGATGTAGATTTTATAAGTCATTGCACAAAGCTTAGCAAATGTTCAATATGAGCACAACCTGTTACACGACACACGTCAGGTCGGTAGTCTAGCTCTTGCCAAACACGCTGCATCTTTTGGCTAGATTCTCACTGAGATAAGTTCGTACTAAGACGCTGGAGTATGTTACACAAGACATGCTACAGCGTGTAACAGAGGACGAAAATTTTCACACTTAAATCAGCAGGTGCAATGGGATAGCGAACGATGCCTTTCAAAAGCTAAGAAAATTATTAAAAATAGGAAAATGGACTAATGATAAACAAAATCAGTCAACTAAACAGCCAACATGAAAAAGTTATTTCATGTTGGTTGTTAAGTTGAATGATTTTCTTTGCAGTATATCAATACCACTATGGGTTACTTAATGCCGAAATTTAAATATTTTGAACACAATTTTATGACAGATGTTTGGTCTGTTTAATGGCATATTAACTCCCCCATGGATCATTTAATCCCGAAATTTAATTTTCTTATGAGCTATAAACATATATGATGATTTACTAATCGTAGCTTAGATGTGGCACAAGGCCGAAAGTAAGGGGCACCCAGTGAGAATCAAACTCACTACCCAATTGTAATGATTCTAGAAAGACAAGCTTGCTAACCATTACACCACCTCGAGGTGCCCAAGCTATAAATATATATGAGTAAATAAAGATATGATATAATAGGTTATTCTGCTTTCACAGTTGAATGCATGGCAGATGATACTCATCTTTGTGCATATACATGTTTGTGTGGAGATTTATTAATAGAGGCGGTGAAATATGTTTTACCTTCTAGTTTTGTTGAAGTTATATATTGGAATACAGTTGGATTAATATCCTGGAAGTTCTTTCGTATTGGGGTCTTTGGTTGATTTTTGATTATCGATATATCAACACCTTTATGGGATATTTAATGCGGAAATCTAAATATTTTGAACACAATCTTATGGCAAATGTTTGATATTCTCAAGAACTCTAGATTCATAGCAGAAGCACGAGACCAAATGTGACAGAAATATTTCATGCGTAGACAAATGATAGACTTTTAAATATACAAATTAGATTCCAACAATTGATTGATTTGTTTAACGGCACATCAACTCCTTTTATTTAATGCCAAAATTTAATGTTCTTGGGCGCTTTAAACACATAAAAATATGTTATATGTTATTCTGCTTTCACAGTGGAATGCATGGCAGATGATACTCAGCTTTTGTGCATATACATGTTTGTGTGGAGATAATTACTAGAGACGGTGATATGTGTTTTACGTTGTAGTTTTGTTGAAGTTATATTTTGAAATACAACTGGATTTATTTATGAATTTGTTGGATATTATTTGGATTAATTTCCTGGAAGTTCTTTTATGTTAGTGTCTTTGGTTGATTTTGTTTAGCAGCATATCAACACCTCTATAGGTTCTTTAATGCCGAAATCTAAATAACTTTAACACAATTTTATGGCTTCAACTACAAATAAAATGTATTGTTGGTTATTCATGTTGATTGTTTGGTTGGTCGATTTTGATTAGCGGTATATCAACACCTCTATGGGTTATTTAATGCCGAAATCTAAATAAGTTTAACACAATTTTATGGCTTCAACTACAAATAAAAAGTATTGTTGGTTATTCATGTTGGTTATTTGGTTGCTTGATTTTCTTTGGAGGCATATCAACACCTCTATGGGTTATTTAATGCTGAAATCAAAATATTTTGCAGATAATTTTATACTTTCAGAGCAAAGGTATGTTTTTTTAGATACATATTTTGTAGACGATAAAATGTATTGTTTGTAAATTTACTATGAAAATGTATTTTTATATTATTTTAGTGTTGCACTGATTGTCATTTTGCTATACAGACTTATTGTTGGTCATTTTATTATAAAAATGTATCAATGATTTTTGTTTGGGGGGGGGTTCACTATTTGCTTATAACTGTGACCCTAACAGGTGCCACCACCCTGTCTAGGTTTACTTGAGAACGACATCAATTAAGATGTAGTTCCACGGTCCTCAAAAGCTCCAGTCACCTGATCAGAAGCCTTGCTGCGGGATGAAGTTTATCGTCATACCCGAGTTACTTACAGATGAAGAAGAGTATTGAATCAATAGAAATGTGGTTTTATAGTTGGATACTGAGAATACCAGGGACCGAACATGTTAGCAACAATGAAGTTTTAGAGAAATTGCAAACAAAAAGGACACTTATACTTGACATCAGAAAGAGACAGTTGAAATTTCAAGTATACATAAGGAATAAGAGCTTGGAAATTTTTATATGCACAGGACAGATTAAAGGTCACAGAGGGAAACAACGGATAACCTACCTAGAGAGCTTGAGTAATTAGGTGGCTGAACAGGGTTAAGCGAAATAACAAAACGACAAAATTTATAAAGAACTACAAAGAACTAGAAATTGTAAAGAACCATGATCGCCAACGTCCTGAAGGGACATAGCACATACACGAAGAAGAAGGAATTTCTTGCTCTCGAGTTCTTATAATAAGGAAAGGATTTAGATTCTAGTCCGGAAAGTTTCGGTAACGAAATTAAATCTATGTTAAGATTTCAATCAATACAATTTCTTCTTGAAATACACAAGAATATTTTACTTACTGGAAATAGTAAATTTAGCTTTCAGTTCAAAGAAGAGAAGGTTGTGGAGAGACATGAACAAGCAAAATATTGATTGCGATGAAAAAACAGTAAAATGCGAGTCTAGAATTATCAATATTTCACATATCTTGCCTTTTCTTACGCAAAAGAAGTTGTACACAGTAATCCTCTATCTTGGATAGACCTTAGGGCTGAAGTTGTTAAAATAGGGATTTAAAAGATATTTAGAAAGAATATATTTAATGAAACACGAACCAAAGCTCAGATATAACAGTATCCTCATCTCTATTACTTGAAGCCTCTACTTCATTTATGAATAAATTCTCCAGAATCCTCTATGAGAGAGAACATTCTACTTCTTCTTCATGTGCCGTATTCCTTCAAGACGTAGGCGATTATGGACTTCCACTTGGCTCTGTCTCTTGTTGTTCTCAATATTTTTTCTCTTGGTATCTCTTTTAAACCCCGCTCCGCAATCCATTTCCTCAGACCTAACAAGTACGTCTCGTGCTGTTTTCCCCTGTCTCTCCTTCCCATTATCCGACCTGTGAGTATTCAATCCAGGCCCTCTTTCCTCATTACGTGTTCCAGAAACCTCATTTGTCTTTTCCTGATATTTAGTATGAGTTTTCTTCTTAGTTGCATCCTTTCCAACACCTCATCGTTGCACACGTGTTCTGTCTATGGTATCCTCAACATCCTTCTGTAAAACCACATTTCTGCTGCCTCGAGAATATGAATTGAGCATCTCCTTCATCCTTGATGAGATCGTCCAACATTCAATTCCATACAGAAGGACAGGTATCACATAGAAATCCAGCACTGTTTTTCTTTGGTTCTAATGTGATTTTCCTGTTTTTCAGTGCTCTGGTTAGCCTCTGAAATGCGTCTTTGGTCATAATTCCAGCATTCTTTTTTTCTATGAAAATTTTCGGATCGCTTAATACTTTGCTAGCTTTCTGAAAAGCATCTTTCGAAGTTCCTATCGCTGACTTGGCAGAAGATTATCCCGCAGTAGGTCGCCATTGCTTTCTGCAGTAGACTGGTTGTCGACTAAGGCTATAAAAAACAATCTGCCCTATTATTTAACCCATAACTAGAGGGAAGAGACGAATTAATACCTTTCCCAAGGGTATTTGTACGTAAGTGAATGCAATGAATTCAACTGGAATTCGAACTTTGCTCCCTGATATGTCGTTCCGAGTAGATATCCACTGCACCACAACGCACATCCTTTCTTATTACGTGTCTCATAATCTTCAGCTGCCTCTTCTTATTGTTAAGTATAATTTTCCCTTTCGTTTTCATCCTCTCCAAAACCTCACCGTTGCTCACACGATCGATCCCTGTTATCATCAGCATCCTTCTGTAGAGCCACATTTCTATTGCTTCGAATCTCTCCTTTCATCTTTGAGGAGATCGTCCAGCATTTGCTGTCATGCAGGAAGACAGATATTATATAACAGTCCAGTACTCTTTTCTTTGTTTCCAATGAAATCTTCCTGTCCCTCAACACTCTCCTTGAAATGCGTCTTTGGTCATGTCAATACGCCTTTGCATCTCAGTGTCACACTTTCCGTCCTTCGTAGCAAGAAGAAAGGACTAAACATAAACTATAATACAAATGAATGCACGGTCATCACCAAAAGAGAAGTCTAAAGTGACAATTACAGGTCGTAGATATTAAAATCAAAGAGGTGTAGTTACAACACTCGTCAGATAATGAAATTTCTTTAACAGCTCGATTTTTACATCTGCAATATGTAACTCGCACATTGCATTATTCCTTTTGCTAACAACTACGGTTCCTGTTTTCTTGCAGTCAATGATTAGTCCTCTCTCCTTGTGTCTTCGAATTGCTTAATAGTTGCTTCAGCTTTCTTTATGATGTAATCTTCACACTATCAGTTACTCAAGTCCAATTTGAGGAGAACTTTTTCAAAGCTAAAGATCAGGTTAAGAAATTCGCTGTCTGAAGAGAATTTCGAATAGGAATTGTTTGATGGATTGGATTCAAAAGCAATTATTGGAAAACTCGAACAATCATCCAATGAACGTAAACAATTGCTCTTAATATAGGGGGACTGCATGAAGTGTTCTGCTGTGTTTTTTTAACTATCTGTTAATGTTTTAATTGTGCAGTAAACTATTTGAAAATATCACCAGTTATTTAATACTAAAAACGATTAAAAAATAAATTATAATATTCTACATTTACATTTTCTACTGTGAGTAATATATACAATTCATGTATAATATGTACAATACATGTACATTAATATGTACATTAATATGTACATGTACACAGTAAATACTAAGAATTACAGATTATTTTCACAAATATTTGAATTTATGGAGTGATTCTTTTTCTCAACTGGATATTAATAGTCGACAATGACAAGCTGACCAAGGTGTCAACTTGCATGATGACAAGTGGGCCCCAGATAAAATAGACCCCTATATCAAATAAGAATACAATCAAGAAACAAAAACAGACAATTGTTTAGTAATAAAAATGAATACGAATCTTATAAAGTCAACTGCGCACTATCAGTTACTCAATTCTAATGTAAGGAGGACATTTTCAGAGCTAAAGATCATAAAGACAAGGTTAAGAAATTCGCTCTTTGAAGAGAATTTGGAATCATACATGTTGCTATCCACTGAAAAAAAATTGTTTGATGGATTGGATTCAGAAGCAATTATTGACAGATTTCTCACAATTATTCAATGAACAATAAACAATTGAACCTACTTAGAGCCAAACCCGAAGCAAAAACCAAAATAAAAGGGCTGAAAAAATACAGACATATAGGCAGATAAACAGACACACACACAAACATCTTGCCTTTTATGTATATATACATTATTGATTTTCTGCACTATTGTAAGAACTGCAACCTTGAAACTTCTGAATATCGTTTCTCATGTCTTTGTCTATGAGTGTATCAAATTTGATTAAAATCGGACCACTCCTATAACCTGATTTTTTCGATTATCGATTTTAGATATTTATCGATGGTACCTAGCTAAGAACAGTCGCAGACGCTTATAGTACAACTGTGTAAATTTTCAAGAAAATCGGTTCAGCCGTTTCGGAGTCTATAGGTGACGGACACACACACACACACACAGACTAAGTTCCATTTATTATATAAGTTTAGATTTAGATATGTAAATAGTACAGAAAACTATTTGAAAATATCAACCAATTGCTTAAAATGTAAAAAAAAAAAATAATTAAAATTTCAATTAAAACATTCTGCGTTTACCTTTTATATCAATTTCCAGTAATATATACAGTATGTGTAACCTGCAATTACTAAGAAATACACATTTTTTCCACTTTTGTCCTTTTTTTTTTTTCATATCTACTTCTTTTAATTGTGTGTATGCGTGATGAAAATTAAATGATAGCATTGTAGTTGTTGGTTAACTCCCTTTGTCTCCTAGCAACCAATAGGTTTAGACCCAGTCTACCACTGACGGTCGATATGAATTCAATGAATTGCGGGTGTGCACTGAAGCGGCTATTTCTCCATGTCTCATTTAACAAGAGTTTGAATAGATAATGTCACAGTTTACGAAGAACAGACATGAGAAAACTGCCCTGGAAAATATAAATTTGGCCAACAATTTCTTGATTGTTTTTATTCAAAAATATATACTTTGAAATTGTCAAAGTCTTATGCTTATACGGTTTCCCCTCAATTATTTTAAAACTTCAGATGGAATTTAAAAAATATATATTTTTAAAGCGCAAGTTAAAATCCTGGAATAATTAATGCAAGTCCTTTCATGTGGGTTGGTTGCTTTTTTTTTCAGTGGCATAAACTTCTATGAATTATCTAATAATATAAAATTTTTGAACTCAATTGTAGGCTTTCAGATATAGATAAAATGTATTTTTTGCCATTTTGCTATAAAATGGTTGTTGCTAATTCTACTATAAAAGATGTTACCGATCAATTTCTATAAATAGGTATTGAAGTTTATTTTACTATAAAAATGTATTTTATACTCTCATAGTGTTGTGTTTTTGTTTGGTCGTTAAATATTTGCCCATAGTTGGGACCCTAACACGTGCTACCACCTCGGGTAAACAGTAATTAAAAGGTGGTTCCAAATTCCTCAAAACCTATGTTCTTCTGATCAGAGGTCACAATGCTAGATGAATTAGTAAACCGTTAAATACTTTTTATGATTTTGAAACCTGTCCAATTTATTTCCTTAGTAACTATATATTTGTTTTGGCCTGTTAGGGCCAGGAAGAAAGGCACAGAAACAAGAAGGTAGGTTTAACCAGTGTATTAGAATAACAGAACATATATTACAATAATAAGAGTGTTAATAGTCAGCAGACAGAAGTGTCCGTCCGAACTGTATAGTTACGCTGCGTCTTGACTGCCTCACAACTGCCTTCCGACTGTCTCTAGACTGCCTCCTCGGAAGTATTTAGTATTTATTGACGGAGAAAGAATCTATTTCACTGTAGAAAAGGGCACAATAAAATATTTTTTTATTGAAACTTTACATCCCATAGAAATGTATCGAGACTCTAAAGCAGAGTGATCATAACGATCCACGCTCTCTCTTGTTCCACTTTCTGCTTCCGGTTAGAAAGGAACCCAGACGGAGCTCCGCCAAGAGGTAGTCTCTCTTCTGGGGTGAATAAACAAGACCTCGTTCTAGCCTTAAGCTGCGTGTACGGGATATTTTGTACTGAGATTAGAGGCTCAGATTCCCCATTTTAATTGACCCCGTGTCGCATCCGCCTTGGTGGCGAAGTGGTAAATACCTAGAAATGTATCGAGAATGAAGGACCTGTATTACCATTAAATACTCGGATTCAAATTCACTAACAAAGCATTTAAATTGTTTTAAATTAGTTCAAAGTACCTCCATTAAATCTGAAAATAAACAAATCTGTTCCTGTTGGGACGTGCATAGTGATGCAGTGGATATCGGCCCGGAATGAGAAATCGAAGAGCCGAGTTCGAGTTCCAGTGAATTCGTTTTATTCACTTACGCGCAAATATCATTAGGAAAGGTATTAATCTGTCACTTCCATCCAGATATGGGTTAAATAACAGAAGAGAATGGGTTCTGTAAACTTTTTTGAAAAGATATGCGTTGTGGAGCATTGGATATCGGCTCGGAACGAGAAATCGGGGAGCCGAGTTCGAATTCCAGCTGACTTCATTGCATTTACTTACGCGCAAATACCCTTGGGAAAGGTATTAATCGGTCTAGTCCTTCCAGTTATGGGTTAAATAACAGGATAGATTGGGTTTTATAGCCTTGGTCGGCAACCAGTCTACCGCAGAAAGCAATGGCAACCTACTGCGGGATACTGACCTCAACGAGAAAAAAAATCTATATGCTTATTTTCATTGCAGGCCTTAGATAATACTAAATGATCAACGTTTAGTATTTCAGTTTTTTTATTGATATAGACGCTCAAATGCATTTTGAAATGTTTATATATCATTAATCGCTGAGAACATCTAAATCTAAATCTATCTAAACTTATTTATAAATGGAGCTTTGTCTGTGTGTGTGTGTCTGTGTGTGTGTCTGTGTGTGTGTATTAGTTACCTATAGACTCCGAAACGGCTGAATAGATTTTCTTGAAAATTTACACAGATGTACTATAAGCGTCTGCGAGTGTTTTTAACTAGGTTTTGTGTAGACGTACCCCCGATAAATATCGAAAACCGAAAATCGATAATCGAAAAAATCGGGTTATAGAAGGAATGGTCCGATTTTAATCAAATTTGATACACTCATAGACAAAGACATAAGAAACGATATTCAGAAGTTTCAAGTTTGCAGTTCTTACAATAGTGCAGAAAATCGATAATATATATATATATATATATAAAGCAAGATGTTTGTTTGTGTGTCTGTTTATCTGTCTGTATGTCCTTTCTACAAATCCACAATTTTTATCCGATTCTCACCAAACTTCACACAAATATTCTTTAGGCTGAGTCTGAGCTCCAGGACCATGGATTAGTTTTAAAGCTTTCATTACACCTGAGCAACGCCGGGCTATACTGCTAGTGTAGCTATAAAATGATTTTCAAATCGATTTTCATCTCCATGTTTTCTTTTAATACATAACGAAGTAGGTTGCGTTCCTTTACAAATATTTGAAATTGACAAAAGTTATATTTGTGGAATGCTTTCTAATTATTTCTTCCATTTTACACAAATATATATTTTCATTTTTTTAGCATAGTTAATTATAACATAATAACAATTCACTTGACTGAAGAATTTAAGAAACTATTCAAATTCACATTTTGTGTTAAGCTAACGATATTAAGAAAGATTTGAAATTGTATGAACTTTTACATCATTCAAAGATTTTTGCTTTTATTTTTAACATTCAATTTCAAACCTCTAATGCAGTTATTTTAAAACTTTTACTAAAATTCATTCTTTATTATAAAAGCGTTCAATTAATTTCCAGGCATTAAGCGTTGCTATTACTAAGAAAAAATGACATGGAAATAAAAATAAAACACTGATTCGTTCAAGAACACTCCAACATAAAATTATTTGAGAAACTCACTAGATTAAGTATTTTTCAGTGTTCTACAACTTTTAGCTTTAGTGTTCCAAATTCCCACATCATTCTTGTTTGATTTTTTCAAGCTCTTAACTGACTCTTTGGTCGCTAAATTAAATTACAGGAATTTGGAACAAAGTTTCGAACAAGATTTTAACTCGCACTTCATATCACAGAAAGATAATAATAATTGTGATATTAGCTGTTTCCTAATAAGAAAACATTCACTGACCGAGGAAACAGTTTCATTGTCAGTTGAAATTTATAAAATACTGCTCTTGAAATATGTTTTTTAGGAAAATGTTTCTCAAATCCAGCAGCTATTATCGCTCTTTTCAGTATTGATGGGGATTTCTTTGCGTCAATCTTTTAAAATTACTTCACATTAAGCAAAGGTAATAAACTCACTAAGACGCAAGAGGGGTTACTAAGTGCAAAAAATTAGAAAAAAATATTATTAAAAGCTATAAAAGAACAGAAAATAAGAAAACAGAAGATAATGATTGACATTGCATTTAAATATATGAAGATCAAAGTTGATAGGAAAGCAAGAACCTAGAAGATATCTGCAATCGATAGAGGAAACTGTTATCATAGAACTTGAGGTTAAGTTTAGATATTTCAACTGTAAAAAGATCAGACCTAGCTGCCAATCTAGTACTGCGCTTAAATTTCTTAAAGTTGAGGTAAAAAGGAAAGCTTACCAGAAAAATTACCACGAAAATATTTATTGAAAACGCACAGAGACGCTACGTTACGACTGTAGCTAACTGAGATGTCATGTTAGGACCAATAACATTGCAGATATTTTTTTATTTTATAAAGAATCTTTAAATACATAGCAGAAGCACCAGACCATAATGTGACCACATCATTCAAGGCACGGACGAATAACTCACTTATAAATGTGTCAGTCAGTTAGGTACCATACGTGATATACGAAAGAGACATGACTGACTTGGCAGAAGGTTATCCCGCAGTAGGTTGCCATTGCTTTCTGCAGTAGACTGGTTGCCAACCAAGGCTATAGAATCCAATCTGTCCTATTATTTAACCCATAGATAGTCTGAGATATTGTAATTAATCACTCTACTGGAGGTTAGCATTAGTGATAATGATGTCAGAGCAGAAATTGCAGTTTCGTTTTGGAGGTATTAAAATTAATAAGCTATTTCTTGCCCCCCTTAGAACAGATTGTAAATCATTTATGAGATCAGCTGCAAATTGATCCATGTTGAACTTATCTGATTTACCATAAAGACAGGAGCAAATAATTGTCTCATCATCATAGGTACTGAGTTGAGAACTGATTAGGCAAGTCGTTGAGGACAACTGCCACCTTTATGCGCTACAACTTTCTCAGAGCATTGGCAACAATCATAATATAATTATGCCGTTTAACATATGTGCATTCATAGAAAAGAGGTCTCCGTATCACTGATACAGTGTAAGTACCTATAAGTAAGGTGAATCAAATATGGTCAGATGAGCGCTTAAAAGGTGGAATTGCCAGTCAATGTTAATTTCTATCTCAACGCCTTTAATCCCTCTCTTTGTTTCTCTCGCTTTATCTGCGAATATATATATATATATATATATATATATATATATATATATATATATATATATATCAGTTGGATTGATGTGAGTTTGTGACCTTGGGTTTCACGCTTTTGCGATTGTCAGACAAATCTGAAACCCAGGGTCACAAACTCACATCAATCCAACTGAATATGTTAGCTCAATCACTGATATTGATTACTTTCCAATAAGTACTGCGCATATATAATATACTAGCAGTATAGTCCGGTGTTGCTCGAGTTTAATGAAAGCTTTAAAATTAATCCATGCTCCTGGAGCTCAGACACTTTTAACGTTGGCACGAAAGCAATAGTTGTTTCTAGTTAAAGCGAAACCGTAGACTGTAAGAAAAATGAATGATGTAAGTCAAATTTTGATTTCCTGGTATCGATATCTAATAAATTTTTTTCGTCGTAAACTGAATTTTGAAGGCTAAATAAGTCATCTGAGTAAATGGTATCATGACTGAGATTAAAAACTACAATTATACCTACTTAGAGCCGAAGCCGAAGCAAAAAATAAAATAAAAGGCCTGAAAAAAATACAGACATACAGGCAGATAAACAGACACACACACACACACACACACACACACACACACACACACAAACAAACATCTTGCCTTATATATATATATATATATATATGTATATATATATATATATATATATATATATTATCGATTTTCTGCACTATTGTAAGAACTGCAACCTTGAAACTTCTGAATATCGTTTCTTATGTCTTTGTCTATGAGTATATCAAATTTGATTAAAATCGGACCACTCCTTCTATAACCTGATTTTTTTTATTATCGATTTTCGATATTTATCGGATGTGCCTCGACACAAAACCTAGCTAAGAACACTCGCAGACACTTATTGTACAACTGTGTAAATTTTTATGAAAATCGATTTCAGCTGTTTCGGAGTGTATAGGTAACGGACACACACACAGACACACACACACAGACAAAATTCCATTTATTAATAAGTTTAGATATTGAGCACTTTCCAATAAGTACTGCGCATATATAATATATAAATAATATATATATATATATATATATAACAATTTGCATATATATATATATATATATATATATATATATATATATATATATATATATAAAATACGTATATTTTGGCAGCACCTTTTCTTTTAAACAGAGACAGCATAGTCTTTTGTACAATTTTTATACAAATATATTCCGGAAAAAAAAAAGTCTAATCAGAAAATATGAAAAAAACTCAACTTCAAATATCTAAGACTATGTTGTCTCCATCGTTTAACACAACTTGTTTAAAATATTTATATTTATATACATACACATTTGACATATATATCTGTGTGTGTGTGTGTGTGTGTGTGTGTGTGTGTGTGTGTGTGTGTGTGTGTGTGTGTGTGCAATTAATAAATATAGATATGGGTATACAATCATGTATACGCACATATATACAAATATTATCCAGGTGTTAATAAAATGGTGCTCAATATAGTATAAACAGAGTTATTAATGATATATTAATAAATATACCGATTATCCCACGTCGGTGGGACGACTCGGAGTTTCATGCACTAAGCAATCATAGGATGCATATCACAAACTGGCCGTTTAAGAGCTTTTAACTTAATTTTACTCGATATTTGCAGAAGTTAAACCATACAATGTTAGGATACTATTTCATATTTTATAAAGGGTATGATATAAATAGACAAGTATTATGATGATAAAAAAATTAAATGTATATGAAAAACAAACAGTCCTGTTTCGCAGGTTACCAGTACGGTTAGACATAGGATTTTTCTAGTCAGGAATGAAACCTGACCGTATTGACATCAGTCGGCGATTCTACCTCTGAGCAATAGGGGCTAGGTAGAGAAAGACAGACTTTAGCTAGTTATATAAAATGTAAACACACGCCAGTGGCCCAGAGTGTTTAAATTCGTGACTGAATGAACGATATGAACTTTAAAAAATTAAATTCAGGTAAATGAATTTTAAGGGAAGTAATTCGTAATTATTATTAAAAATAAATATTTGACGGGGAAAAGAAAGAAAAAAGGAAATGAAGCAAGCAAAGGAGTGAGAATGAAAGAAACAAACGTTTACGGGAATCTGTGTTCATCTGGATCTAAGTATTTGAGTATTTTTCTTTGGCAGCATGTAGTCATGAACTCACTTTTTTAGTTTAGTAAATTAGGGTCATTTATTTAAGATGACAAAATTTTCCAAAGACATGAGTTACATCAATCCCCTTTTACATAATAAGATTTGGTTTTAGCGAAGATATTCTAGGTAACAATTGGGTTCTTGTTTTTTAATTACCAAAAATATACAGATAAAATGAAATAGAAGAGTGGACATTGAAATCAGCACCGAGGAGCGGCAGTCTGTTTCATGATTGAATGTAATCTTCCCGTCCTCAATATATATATATATATATATATATATATATATATATATATATATATATATATATTGTGTGTATTTTGGCAGCATTTTTTCATTAATGCAGGTTTCATTGAATAATAGAGACAAGTTTTGTCTATTAATTTTGTGTAGGATCCGTTCATACCGTCTGATATACTTGATGTTGATATCGTTGAAAGACAACAAAAAATCACAGTAATTGTTGATTTTTTATCGGGTCTAAGCTTTCGGCTCACATAAGCCATTATCAAAGAGTAAATATTAACACAGAGTAAACATAAAACATTTAAGTTATATATATATAAGCGCGTGGCCGAGTGGTTAGAACGTTCGCTTTCTGACCATGAAGCCTGGGTTCGAATCTCACCATGCTCGATTTGTCAGGAAGACAAGGAAGAGGTGTGAACAGGGCGGACGAAACTATAAAAGGAAACGCAGAGTTCAACACCAAGTGGTGATTATCTGTCCCACTGTTAATCGCAGGCCATACCTTAAAACTATCTAATATATATATATATATATATATATATAACACTTGGTATATAATCAAGGTTAATTCCGATAGGGACGAACTCAAAAGAACTCAATGTTAAATTAATTTATTTAATTTAACAGAGTAATATAATTTAGAAAAAAAATTTGATATACTACAATTTCAATGGGTAATAAATGTTCCACCGCACAATGGTGACCTGGCGGCTCGACAAACTCAAGTGATACAACAGCTGATCTTCAAAATATCCCCCCCCAAATAAATTTTTTTCCCAGACGCTCACATGTCCATATTTAGAATAAGCATTTGTAACAGTAATTTACAAAAAAATCCCTCGCTCATTTAAAAAGAACCCCAATGATAGAAAAAAGAAAGAATAAAGAAAAAGTAGACGATTGATAAATGAAAAGAATATATATATATATATATATATATATATATATATATATATATATATACGTACCAACAATAAAGTAGTACTAATAAAGACTAAAGTCAGAAAAACTAACGCTAACAAATCAGTAACGTAAATAACAATGAGTCAAGAGCTTGTTTGAAAGAAAAAAAAACAAGACGAAAACCTTAACAGCAGAGAGCTCAATACGAAAGTATGAAAGTAGAGCAAAAATACAATAAACTAAATCTAAAAGTGAGCCAAACGCCGACAGCGGTTTCACTCAACGGATCGTCAGGACATGGCCTGACGATCTGTTGAGTGAAACCGCGGTCGGCGTTTGGCTCACTTTTAGATTTAGTTTATTATATATATATATATATATATATATATATATATATATATATACAGAAATTAATAAGAACGAAGAAAATAATTGCAACGTTCAAACTATTAATTTAAAACAGTGCTCAACATAAAAATAGAGTATTGAATATTTATTATTGTTACGTTAAGAAATGTGCAAAGTACATATTTCAATTTATCTTTCAAATTGATATTAGGTCAAATGAATTTATATCTTCGTGTTGTGTTTTTCTTTAATATCCTTTATTTGACCTTTTATGAATAATTTTTCTGTTTGTGTATGTGATATCATTTTTTTTTTTTTTTTACAATACCAAAAGATTTAAATTGAAACATTGTCACCGATGTCTATATCTGTCTGCAATTCACTTCCGGCCAAAATTTAAAATTTCTCTCTCTTAGCAGTTTTCATTGGCTTTTTCTCATTTTCCCCTCTCTACATTTTCTCACTTTTCCTCTTTATTTTCCTTTTCACTTTCTTCTGTATCTTTCCTTTTCCTCTTTTTTTCCTTTTATTTATAAAAGTACAATTAATTTTTTTTAAAATATGCCAAAAGATTTTATCTCAGATACCGTGTAACCAATGCCAATATCTGTCTGCAATTCACTTCAGGCCAAAATTTAAAATTTCTTTCTCTTAGCCGTTTCCATTGGCTCTTCCCTCTTTACATTTTCTCACTTATTTTCCTCTTTACTTTCTATTTCTTTTGTATCTTTCCTTTTCCTCTTTTTTTTTCTTTCCTTGATTTCTCATCTTATTTTCTGATCTTTCTTCCTTCTTTCTTTCCCGCTTTTTTAACATGTTTTTACCTCATACGAGGAAAAACATCCCAAAATAATGAGAAGTGTTGTTCACAAAATAATTTTATAAAATAAAACGTTTATTACCATCATTGTTAACTACCTGATGAGACATTGTTCTTTCAATGTCGAAACAAAATGTACAATTTTGTAGTAGTTTGTAGTTTTCACATATTCTAACAAAATAATTATATATATATATATATATATATATATATATATATATATATATATATC
Organism: Ascarosepion bandense; assembly: GCA_037127315.1. NCBI lineage: Eukaryota > Metazoa > Mollusca > Cephalopoda > Sepiida > Sepiidae > Ascarosepion > Ascarosepion bandense. Next base: position 3,300,072 of record JBBBDQ010001412.1, on the reverse strand, counting down.
ATTTCACGCCTAAGAAAGACGGAACCGCCACTAGCTCGCAGGGGCAAACGACAGTATAGAGTGATTATTGAAGAAAAAAAAACGAATGGGATTCAAGAACATAGAAGATAGCAATTGACGTTGCATTAAAATTTTTGAAGATTGTAGCTATCAGGGAAGCAAGTAAACGAAAGGGAGTCCCACAGAGAGGAAATGCGAGAAAAGAAACTATTCGAGTAGAAGTGAGGGGTTAAATATTTCAACGGCAAAAGGTGGGACCTAGCTGCTAATCTAGTAGCAAGCTTAAACTCACGTGAAAAGAGCAACAAAGAAAAAACTTCATTATAGCAGCTGGCATGAAAAAATATGTAAAAAGACAAGATTTACAAGCCTGCGTCAGTTGACCACTGATCAATTAATATATATATATATATATATATATATATATATATATATATATATATATATTAGGGACCTTGGTGTTTGAAACTTTAAAACGCGCATATATATATATATATAAATGTAAACTGATCACTATACTCGTTTCGAAAAACCCTCCGAGTATATACGCGGAAGGAAAAAATGGATGTAAAAAATGAAAGAGCTTAGCACGTGAACATCAGTCAAAGTACGTAGCCCAAAGAAAAAAAACCGAGACGGGTAATTTATAACAAAAAATCTTCCCTGAAGATCTAGTTAGGTGAAACCTAGGTAGGTCTGTTGGCTTTTAGATTTTATATATATATATATATATATATATATATATATATATATATATATATATAGGAAAGAATATTAATAAAAAGTTTTGAATTTAAAAATGTACTTTTTTTAACAGTATTTGTTTATTTTTATTATAAAATATAATAAAAATAAACAAATACTGTTAAAAAAAGTACATTTTTAAATTCAAAACTTTTTATTAATATTCTTTCCTATACATATTAAGACAGTATACGTGGATGATCATCACTATATATATATATATATATATATAACATAGTACACTTGGTATACAAACCAGGTAAATTCCGATAGAGACGAACTCAAGAGAACTCAATGTTAAATTCATTTATTTAATTTAACAGAGTAATAAAATTTATAAAAGATTTTAGATTATTACAATGGGTAATACATATTTCACCGCGTCCTGATGTTATTATCGCGGCTCGTCAGACCCAAATGGTACAACTTGTGAGTGTCAAATATTCCAAGCCCTCTTTCATCATTATGTGCCCTAGAAATTTCAATTCTTTCTGATGGTAAATATAAGGGTCCTTTTTATTTGCATTTTTCTAAAACTTTGTCGTTGCTCACGTGTTCAGTTCATAGCATCTTCAGCGTCCTTGTGTAAATAAGGAACTTGAGTATAAACATAGATAAATAAATATGACTACTGAGATAGATAGATAGATAGATAGATAGATAGATAGATAGATAGATAGATAGATATGAACAGACTGAGATAGATAGATAGATAGATAGATAGATAGATAGATAGATAGATAGATAGATAGATAGATAGATAGATAGATGAAGGAAGAAAATGAAGAAAGGATGTTAAAAAATAATTCCAATTCATGTGATTAAAATTTCGGACAGCAAAAATAAAGCAAACATCCAGAAGGTATCAATTGTGTCTTCCAAAAAGTAAAGCAGTGTAACGAATAAACAAATAAAAGAATGAATTGATGTGGGCGGCGCTGGGGAGGGAATAGAAAGTTCCTGAAGCCCTTCATTCATATTCCACTAAATCTTGACGGTGAGTCATGTGTGAACGCCACTCGTCTCCATGTTACCGATGTTGCAAATAGTGACCTTTAAACGCAAGGCATTTCTCTTCATGCTCCGCTAGAAAGGTCAACAAGCGTTGCGGGCCAGGCTCTCTCCGAAGCAAAAACTTTTTGCCAGAAATCTACATCATTTCGCAAAGGTGAATACAAGGTGAACTAATCACGTGGGTGCGGTGACATTCCTGGTGCGTGCTCTATTGCCATGGCTTTAAGATATGATTCCACTGTCAAAGGTGGAAGTTACTGGAGACTCCAGGGACAGAAATGAAACTCTTTTCTTCTCTCTTTTCTTCTCCATATCTTTCTCTGTCAGTCTCTCCTCTCTCTCCATATATATATATATATATATATATATATATATATATATATATATATATGTCTATTATCTATGTGTTTATATAGTTAACCATATCTGATTTCCTTTTTCAATCTTTTTGTGACATATATATATATATATATATATATATATATATATATATATCACAAACGAGATCATACATATATATATCGTCATTGATATTATATATGTGTATATACGTGATGACTGAAATTATATATATATATTATGAATTATGTTGTGAACATGTAAAACTACAAGCTACTATAAAACTGTACATTTTGTTTCGACATTGAAAGAACAATGTTTCATTAGGTAGTTAATAATGATGGTAATATCATTATTAACTACATTATAAGACATTGTTCTTTCAATGTCGAAACAAAATGTACAATTTTATAGTATGTTGTAGTTTGTACATGTTCTAAAGTATAATTAATAATAAATATTCATCGCTCTATTTTGATATTGAGCACTGTTTTAAATTAATGGTTTCAACGTTGCAATTATTTTCTTCCTTCCTTATTCATTTATATATATATATATATATATATATATATATATATATATATATATATATATAATGATTGGTTTCTGACTGACACTAAATAGGTCGAGTTTTGATCCCGGCCGGAGGCTAGGTGGATGTCTAGCCGCACTGATGAGCTTTGATATACCAAAACAGGCTTGTATGTGGCTGACGAATATTAAAATTTCCCTTCTCTGATTCCATGTGCTTATGGTTAGCGACTCCAACTGACACCAAATCAGTCGAGTTTCGATCCCGGCCAGAGATAAGCCACACTGATGAGTTGTGATACATCAGAACAGGCTTGTATGTGGATGACGAATATATATATATATAAATCCAGGTGAAGAGGACTCAAAATTTTACTATTTTGGTTGCACCTGCATTTATTTTATTACAAACAGTGCTCAATATCTATCTATCTAAACATATTTATAAATGGAACTTTGTCTGTGTGTCTGTGTGTGTGTGTGTGTGTGTGTGTGTGTATCCGTTACCTTTAGACTCCGAAACGGCTGAATCGATTTTCTTGAAAATTTACACAGTTGTACTATAATCGTCTGCGAGTGTTCTTAGCTAGGTTTTGTGTCGAAGTACCACCGATAAATATCGAAAATCGATAATCGAAAAAATTGGGTTATAGGAGTGGTCCGATTTTAATCAAATTTAATACACTCATAGATAAAGATATAAGAAACGATATTCAGAAGTTTCAAGGTTCTAGTTATTACAATAGTGCAGAAAATCGATAATACTTATATAGAAAAGGCAAGATGTTTGTGTGTGTCTGTTTATCTGCCTGTATGTCTGTACTTTTTCAGCCCTTTTATTTTAGTTTTTGCGTCGGGTTTGGCTCTAAGTAGGTATAACTGTAGTTCTTAGTCTCAGTCATGATACCATTTACTCAGAGGACTTATTTAGCCTTCAAAATTCAGTTTGCGATGAAAAAAACTTATTTGATATCGATAGCAGGAAATCAAAATTTGACTTACATCCATTCAAATATTCAAACTATTGCTTTTTAGTCTTTCGTGCCAACGTCCAAAGAGTCTGAGCTCCATAACCATGGATTAGTTTTAAAGCTTTCATTTCACCCTAGCAACTCCGGGCTATGCTGCTAGTAATAAATATTATAGAGTTTAATATAGTCATATAAATATAAATTAATTGTACATTGCGACACGGAAATTTATATTTTTTGAGATAGATTGTCTTCAATAGGCAATTGAATCTATATCGAAACAGAAATTTTCGTGTCGCAATGTACAATTAATTCATAGTTATATATTAAAATTGACATTATATATATATATATATATAAAAGTGAACACTGAAGTCAATACTCAGAGTTGACCTGCTGTTTCATGCATGAACAGTCTGTCGCCTCTGAGTGTTGACTTCAATGTTCACTTTTTATATTTACATACACTCTACTTCTAACATTGAGCACTTTATCCTATAAATATAGCACACCTTAAAACTATACTGATATTATATATATCACGATTGATATCATATATATATCACGAGTGCTATTATATAAACATCATGTTTGATATCATGTATTTGTATATATATATATATACATATATATATATATATATATATATATATATATATATAATTATGAATTAATTGTTCATTGCAACACGGAAATTTCTATCTTTCGAGATAGATTCTCATCACCAGGCAATGTTGCTGTTGGTTGTGCATATGATTTACATTCAAATAACAAAAACCTTTGGTTTGCTCTGTATGTATGTGGGAAGATGTAAAATTTACATGTGTGTTTCTTTTTGCTAATCAGAGCGAAGATTCATTTTGGGATTTGGCCCTAAATAATACATACTAACCAACTTTAGTACTGAATGAGAATTTCACATCAAAAGCAATAAATCTGAAGGGAGAGAGAGGTAAAATGGGAAAATTATAAGATCAGGTTAAATGCAGGTTAACATCATTACCGTTAAGGAGGGAAAAGGGTAGGATGAGGGAGGAAAAAAAAAAGAGAAAAAGTTCTATTCTTTTTGTACCATAATATAAAAAAATGACAATTTTTAGGAAATGGATTAAATCCGACATATTTTACTTTATTTGTTTAATCCTTATTTTAATGGATACTTGTATTTGAGTAGGTGCTCTGGTTTTATTACTAAATATTATATTTGTTTATGAATATTCGAGAAATCATGTTAGAAAAATATTTATTTATGAATATTCGAGAAATCATGTCAGAAAAATATTTATTTATGAATATTCGAGAAATCATGTTAGAAAAATATTTATTTATGAATATTCGAGAAATCATGTTAGAAAAATATTTATTTATGAATATTCGAGAAATCATGTTAGAAAAATATTTATTTATGAATATTCGAGAAATCATGTTAGAAAAATATTTATTTATGAATATTCGAGAAATCATGTTAGAAAAATATGCGTCCTCCAGCAGGATTCGATCATGCATCTCCTAGGAGTAATCGTCAATATATCTGACCTGCCTTAGACAGCTCGGCTCCGTAGTATCTCCTGATCTAATAAGTTCTTTTGAACACACATTTTTCGAATATTCAGGCCGGTCGATTTTAAAACCATCCCATCAGTAGTATTTTAATCTCGACGACTGACTTCTGATGAAGTGTCGGTCGAAAGGTTCCTTATGTTAAATTTATTTTATTCGATTTCAATCGTTAAACATTAAATCCTGATCCCTATCTTTAATAGAATACCTAAATTCTTTTAGTATTGAATGTGCTTTTCTGAGAGATGAAATCCTTCAGTGATATTGAATTCGTAACAATTCGGTACCAATCACTTTGGGACAATGTCTGATCTGCTTAATCACCTTTAACAAATTCCATTTTTCTAAATATTTGCCAAAAAGTGATATCTTCACCAAAACTAGAATCCTTTCTAAAAATCTAGGGATCTTAAATTTATTAATTAAATGAAATATTGTTTCACAGATTACATCAGATAAACATATTCTTATTTTGTCCAATTATTGTTTATCTGATACTGATAAATTCATTTTATCCTGGGGTTTAGATTTTTGTATCCCACTAAGTATAAGGGCGAAACTCAATTAAAAAAAAAAGCATGAACTCGATGGATGAATTTTCTGTGTTGGTCTATAAAAGCAACGAATTCTTTTAAATTAACGATAGTAAGCTCTTCGAGAAATGGCACAAAAGCCGATGTTTACCAATCGATTCCACAGATCTTTATTATTCTCTTGCAGGATACTTAATAATCGTTGCATTCGGACAGACAAAGGTGAACCGTGTAAATATTCAGGGGCCAACCGAAGACCAATACATAGCAAGTTGTCTCTGCACACCTGAATTTGTATCGAGATTTCATTCATTGTTTTACTCGTGTAGACTCGAACTCGACAAAGACGGACTTTCAAATGCGCTGGGTACCTGCTTTAGGGAGATTGGTAGCAAACTTATCTCGCAAGCCGTTGTTAGTGCATTGAATTAGGGTGCGTTTCTTCAGATATAATCATCCCTTACCGAAGTGATGATCGAGTTGATTTCGCTTTTTTATCTTTGAAATCATTTTTTGTGGTGGGGGAGGGGATCGGAATAAGAAGTCAGGTTCGAATTCCAGCCGAATTTGTTACATTCACTAACGAAGAAATGCCCTTGGGAAAGGTATAAATCCATCTCTTCTCTCTACATCACACAGGTTTGCGTAAATAGCAGAGCAAATTGGTCATAAAGTCTCGGTTGTTAACCAGTCTAGAAGAAAACTATTTCAACGGTAAAAAGGTGGGACATAGATGCCAATGTAATCAGTCAGTCAGTCAAGTGCCATACGTGATACACGCTTTGGTTGATCATGTCTCGAAAGAGACATGACTGACTGGGCAGATTATTTCGCAGTAAGTTGCCATTACTTTCTGTGGTAGACAGGTTGTCAGCCAAGGTTATAGAACCCAATCTGTCCTATTATTTAACCCATAACTGGAGGGAAGAGACGGATTAATACTTCTCCCAAGGGTATTTGTACGTAAGTGAATGCAATAAATTCAACTGAAGTTCGAACTCGTTTCCCCGATTTGTCGTTCCGAGTCGATATTCACAACAACACTACGCACATCCGCCAATTCAGTAGCACACTTAAATTCACGAGAACGGGACATCAGGGGACAAAAGCTGTTAAGTGAATATCGGTTTATTTTTATGCTAATTAAATTAAAGATGGCTGATTATACGTTGTATCTCAGTGATTGGGATAATCTATGGGTTTCTCCGAAATTAACGTTTTTTTCCCTGGACATCAGAGGCAGTAAATATGGTATAACTTTAAATATTGAATCTTTCTACCAATTACTCTTCTTTTTCCTTTTTTTTTTTTTTTTTTTCCTTGTTCATGAAAGTGTGTGTGAAGTAGGATTGTGTTCTTGAACTCTCCTACACAGAAAGAAAATTGCTGGACATTTACGGAGAGCAAACACTGGATATGAGCAGAATTAGGTACGTAAGGAAAAAGTACTATATTTCGCACCGAAGAACTTTCTTCCCCAGCTGATAGGTGAAACCATCTTAACCTTTTATTTTGTTCACGAAAGAAAGTTCGCACTTTCCGCGTGTGGAACTACCTTCCGTATACTTGTGTTCCTGGCGGCTACAACCTCCAGGAATTTAAATGCAATGCCAATTCCCATCTCTTATCCACTTGACTCCATTTCTTTCTATATCACCCCGTATATCTTGTTCTTTTCCTTCCTCTCGACCTTCGCAACTGTCTTTACACCTGTGCTCCCATCCTTCTCTTGCCCTTTCTCTGATACCCCCTGTAACTGGTTTGTCTTTCTCTTCACTCTACTCCTGCCCAAACTTTTACTCTTATATAGCCCCCTGCGCATCAGTGGCGGTACCGCCTTGCTTGGGGTTAAACGATTAAAAAAATATGACATCGAAATCTGAAGGCACATTGGAATAACAAAAAATGCTTTTCAAAAGCTATGCAAAGTATTAAAATAAGGAAAAATATTGTTAGAAACAAAAAAATAATGAATCGCATTACATCAATGAATGCTGGACAATTTCCTCGCAGATATAGAAAAGACTTAAAGTGACAGAAATATGGTTCTACAGAAGGATGCTGAGAATACTATGGACTGAACATGTAATCAAAAGAGAAGCTCTTAATGAAAATGGTTGAAAAGGACATTTATAATAAGAATTAGAAAGCTGTATCTTGGATACATAATGGGGAAAAAGTCTTGGAGAATTTGACTCAAACCATATCGAAGGCATAACTGTGAATTAATGGTGTAATTGGGGTGTAAGGGATGCCAAAAACATGACTAAAGTTTCTAAGGTATAGGAAGTAGTGGCAAGCCATGACTGCCAACGTCCTGAATGGACAATGCGCATAAAAGAATAACATTTTAGTCAAAAGTGTCCATGACTGACTTTTTTACAGGGCATCAATTATAAAAGCAACATTCAATGAAGTCTGCAAGGGAATAACTTCAGTTAACAGACAACAATAATGGAGTAATGGTTTGGGCTAGTATTAGGTGCGTTAACATTACAGATCGCTTCAAAGTGGATGATGGGATCAAAATAAATGCAATTTCTCATTGTAATTTTCCAAGAACTAACAGGCCAGATAGCGAGAAGGAGAAAAAGAGCAAAACAGCGTGTAAAGTACTTGACTGGCCTGAGTAGGTGGGTGGCAGAACGGGGGTTGTGTTGTGTAACAGGGGAAAGCGTGCTAAAAGCCACGGGGATAGGGAGGCGTGGAATGTCATGATCGCCTACGTCCTGAAAAGACAGGATACATAGAAGAAGAAGAAGAAGAAGAAGAAGAAGAAGAAGAAGAAGAAGAAGAAGAAGAAGTTGGTCATAATACTTGTGTAACACCATTTTTCTTACAAGATTTTTTTTCATTTGATCTCACAACCCTTATAAAATGAAGATTATATTCCTGCAAGAAAATGCTCCTTTGCATTACGCAAAGCTGACTATTGCACAGCTAACTCCTATCCGACAAAAAACAAATGAATTACTGTCAGCTACTGGGTTAAATAACAGGACAGATTGGGTTCTATAGCCTTAGTCGGCAACCAGTCTACCGCAGAAAGCAATGGCAACCTACTGCGGGATAATCTTCTCCCCAGTCAGTTATGTCTCTTCATCGAGACATGATCGCCCAAGCGTGTATTATGTATGGCACTTAACTGACTGACTTCTGATAATAATCTTTTTGAAACTCTCGATGCAGTATCAAAACAGTGGATTCACAGGCAGAAATGTGATTTTTTTTAAAAATTAGACAACTATTAGAGTTTTATATCTAGTCTAAAAAAGAGCACCTCGATGTGGTATAATGGTTAGCAAGCTTGACTCGCTAGAACCTATTACACCTGAGTAGTGAGTTCGATCCTCACTGGGTATCTCGTACTTTCGATCTCGTGTCACATCTAAGCGACGCTTAGGAAATCAAATACCTAATCTAAATGTAGGGAGTCTCAACTTTTCAAAACTAGTCTTTGTTCTAACTTGGCAGACCGCCTGCAGTCTCTCTCTCAACGGCGCGACGTGGCTTCCCTGTGTCTCTTCTATAAATACTTTCACGGCTTCTGCTCCGATGAACGTAGATCACTGGTGCCCCCTAGGTTCGAGTTTGCACGAGATACTTGATTAGCAACTAGATCCCACCCTTTTACAGTGAAACCGATAAAATGCAACCGCAACTTCTACTCCAACAGTTTCTTTTCTCGCACTTCCCGATTGTGGAATTCTCTTCCACATGACTGCTTCCCCGACGGCTACAATCTCCAGGAGTTTAAATGTAAGGTCAATAGACACATCCTAACAAACTAACTTCCATTCTTTCAAACACTCTTCCCACCCACCCAACTATCTATCAGCCCCCTTCTGACATTTCCTATATCTAACCACTCTTCCTATTTATCTCCCCCTATGTAGCCCCAAGCGCAATAGTGGCAGTAGAATGCCTTACTTGGGGTGAAATGATTAAAAAAAAAAGTATGTATCTTTTTCTGAGATGAGCTATTTACATCAGTCGAAATGTTGTTTTCATCTTTATTGCCATATCCACGACATGGAATTGGAATAATCTACCTCTGCGGACTAGATATCTTTTATAAGCTTTATATATGATGAGGTCTCGAAAGAGACATGATCGCCCAAGCGTGTATCACGTATGGCACTTAACTGACTGATATGATGAGGGCACCAAATATCACCTGTCTAAAAAAAGTTCCTTGTTAATATTAAATTTGATGAAGACCATGTGGCATTTTCTATCATTAATCAAATACTACAGCACGAATGCAACCATGGAACCATTTTAAAGAAAAACACTGGAACTGGGTGAAGAAGTACATGAAAACGGATTTCTCAACAGTAATCTTTATTGATGAATATGGAGCTACATTGTATGGACGCCGTGGTTGATCTGGAGTTTTGATCCTAAAAGGAAATAACCAACCAACTTGAGTTAACAGACAACAGTAACAGAATAATGATTTGGGGTAGTGTTGGGTGCGTTAGCATTGTAGATCGCTTGAAAGTAGATGATAAGATCAAGATAAATGTAATTTCTCATTGTAATTTTCCAATAATTGATTTCAGCAGTACAGGTTACAATAAAAAAAAAGCTTAAAGCTGAAGAATATGTTCATGCATGATAATGCTTCTTCGCATTACATAAAACTGACTATTGCACAACTAACCCCTACCCACAAAAAATGAACTACCCTAAGCTGCTTCAGATATTAATCTTAATGAATTATTAAAACACAGTGGACTCACAAGCAAAAATGTGTTTTTTTTTCTTTTTTTTTTCTTTTTTTTTCAAAAATTAGCCAAGTATATCTAGTCTGAATGTAGGGAGTTTCAGCATTTCAAAACTGGTCTTCGTTCTAACTGCAAATATTTATCTATATTTCTGAGATGAGGTATTATAGCTATCTATACTATTTGCATCGTTCAGACTGTTGCCCTCATTTTTATTGCTATGTTCATGACGTTGAATTAGAACAATCTACCCCTGCAGACTAAATAAAAGGGTTCCGTTCGAAATCCTAACGTGTATCACCTGAAGAAGACCGGGGCGTAAAACATTCGAAGCGACGTGAATATGAAAATGAAAATAAAGATGAGGGCAACAGTAAGAATGATGTAAATAGTCTAATTACTCCAAATATTTGTCATGTATTTACCATTTGTAATTTTTTTTTTTTTTAATCGGTTCATACCAAGCATGGCGATAATGTTACTAAGACACATGAGTCAACTAAGAATGAAAGAGAGTGAGAATACTTTAGAACAGAGTTTCTCAAACTGGGGGAAATTTTCCCCAGGGAGAAATTTTCCCCAGGGAGAAATTTTCCCCAGGGAGAAATTTAAAGTTACAAAAGTGGAAATAATTACACTACTTACTAACAATAAAAATTCTTAGATAGATTTTCTCATGTCCGAGAGATAGAGGGGGGGAGAGAGGGGGAGAGAGGGGGGAGATAGTATGCTTATTGTAGGTGGGTGACACTGGGTCTTAGAGGTTTAGTTCATGTTCAAACATGAAAAGTTTATTTATTTGTTTATTATTTATTTCAGATATCACAAAAGAAAAGATTTTTTCAAGATAGTTATTTGGATTATGGGTTTACCTACCTTGTCACGAACGGTGTACACATCCCTCAGCGTGTTGCGTGTTTGAAACCTTTTCAACTGAAACAGCATCTGAAAAATGCTCCTCTACATTTAAAATATAATAATCGTAGCTTTTTTAGGTAAAGTTATCCCGTTTAAAAACGATGACGATGGATGAATCTGGGGCGTATCGACAAACCAAAATCAGCATAATGCGGGATTCATATGTGATTGCTACTTCAGATGGCATGACAAAGAAATTATACACAATTGGTAAAAGTCTCTTAAAACCATGTAACGATGAGAGTGTGACGCTTGTGTTATGAAAAGCATCCCAGAAAATGAAACAGATCTCTTTGTCTAACACCATTAAGAATTTCTGAAATGTCTAAAAACATTAAGGAAAACATGGTGTCAAAGTTTAAGTCTTTTTTTTTCCGATCAAATTAATGAGTCTACTAATGTCACTAACATTGCACAACTACTTGTTTTCGGCCGCTATATTACTGACAAAAGAATTGAGCAGGAGTTTCTTTTTTGCCGGGCGTCATTTCTGTTTTTATTTTTTTCACCAAAAACTAAAGCCAAAATACGATGTCATAATTAAACATAATAGACATTCATTGTCTGTTATATTTAACAATAAATGATTATATATATATATATATATATATATATATATATATATATATATATATATATAGTGTATCGAGGCAGCAAATAATTTTCCAAGCATATGCTGTTAAATATAAAAGACAATGAATGTCTATTATGTTTAATCATGAGCCGTTCTAAACATCGTATTTTGGCTTTAATTTCAGTTGAAAATAAGACAAAAATTCTCCAACATTTGGATAATTTTTCATTAATTTGCTTCTAAGCTTTCGGCTCACATGAGCCATCTTCAGAGAGGTTATTTAGACTATAATACAATAACATCCACCATCACCGACGATTTTATTTTGTACTGACATAAATCTCCGCGTTTATTATTTTTTACCAAAAATAATAAACGCAGTTCTCAAATTTGCAATACGGTTTTATGACGTCACACCGCGTGATAGCGCGAAATGACAACAAAACCACGTATTCAAATGCATTGTAATGTGTTATGTCTGGATTTAAAGGTGATTTTATTGAGTGTTGGTTGTTTAGATTTGATGTACATGGCCTCCAATATCTGAAGGTTCCTCTTACTGTGTGTATGAGTAAGGATCACCGTATTGTTGACCAAAATCCGTCTGGTATTACCTACATGCTTATGTTTTTCAGAGAAATGTTGTTTAATTGTACTCTGATCAGAAAGATGACATGTAAGTCTACGGGAAAGCGTGGTTGTAGTAAAACAAATATATGTACTGGGATTTTTATTAGTATAAAATATATATATATATCTGTGTGTGTGTTTATATATGACGTTATCCAGTTCTCTCTCTCACTATATATATATATATATATATATATATATATATATATACACAGTAACATGTAAGTCTACTGGAGAGCATGGTTGTAGTAAAACGAATATATGTACTGGGTTTTTTATTAGTATTTCTATTATTACGATGGGTTTTTTATTAGTATTTTTATTATTACAATGGTTTATAAAAGCATATTATCACTACACAAAAATCTTCGCGTTTCGGAGCTACGTTTATTCCTCATCTGATGATAAGTTGAAACCACTCTTTATAAAAGTAAATGCATGAACAGTGGGTTTAAAACCTACGAGTTCCATAACTTTCTTACACTATATATATATATATATATATATATATAGAGAGAGAGAGAGAGAGAGAGAGAGAGTGAGAGAGAGAGAGAGACTTTATAAAATAAGGTTTTATGGTATACTAAGCTGTTTGTCATTCTTCAGACCATTCAAACATAAAACAGACTGTCGCAACACAATTTTTACGTCAGTTAATTCTTTATATATATATATGTATATATAGATATATATATTCTTTTGTCTGCACTCTTTGGAAAGCTGGATGTTTTTAATGGTCTAGCATGACGTCTTGTGTAAGAGCTATTGAACGAGGCCGCACAAAAAGAATGCATTTTAATGCATCTGTTAATTCTTATATATATATATATATATATATATATATATATATATATATATATATATATATATATTAAATCCCCAAAAAAAAAAGAAGAGAATAGAGGTAAAATCCATAAACCAGCTCCTATTAATATTAATAAAATTAATATTAAAAATAATTCAGTTGTAGGGCTCGATGTAATTAGTATTATTTATTTACAGGGTCCAATATATATAATATCAAAAAAATTTTTACATTCGTTGAATATCTATTTCAGCGAGAAAATCCTCGCTTCTTCAGCAACGATCAAAAACAACAACTTATTAATTCAAATATGTTACAAAAATTCACATACCGGAAGAAACCCCAAAAACGTATCTATACACAGGAAGTTTTTAAAAAAATGGAGCGGGGGTTTAAGAAAAAAAAATTATTTAAAATTTGTCGTCTAGACACAAAAACCAAAGTGGCAGAGACAGAGATTCATGACTTGATATTAGAAGACATTTAGATTACATCTGCATTAAAGAATAAAACATCAAAATTTAACCGTGTCACAGGAATAGAAGTCGTGTGGGAGGAAGGAAAGGAAGAACATATGGGGTAGACAGGGGGAAAGTTAACGAAGAATAAGACATAAAAAACATTCAGTAGCCAAGGTGACGAGGCTTCACATGGTGAAAGAAGGGAAAGTTAAAACGATGTATATTTTCTACTAGCAGTATAGTCCGGAGTTGCTCAGGTGTAATGAAAGCTTTAAAACCAATCCATGGTTATGGAGCTCAGACTCTTTGGACGTTGGCATGAAAGACTAAAAAGCAATAGTTGTTTGCAGTTAAAGCGAAACCGTAGACTGAAAGAAAAATGAATGGATGTAAGTCAAATTTTGATTTCCTGCTATCGATATCAAATAAGTTTTTTTCGTCGCAAACTGAATTTTGAAGGCTAAATAAGTCCTCTGAGTAAATGGTATCATGGCTGAGACTAAGAAGTACAATTATACCTACTTAGAGACAAACCCGAAGCAAAAACTAAAATAAAAGGGCTGAAAAATACAGACATACAGGCAGATAAACAGACACACACACAAACATCTTGCCTTTTCTAAATATATATTATCGATTTTCTCCACTATTGTAAGAACTGCAACCTTGAAACTTCTGAATATCTTTTTTTATGTCTTTGTCTATGAGTGTATCAAATTTGATTAAAATCGGACCACTTCTTCTATAACCAGATTTTTTTGATTATTGATTTTCGATATTTATTGAGCGTACCTCGACACAAACCTAACTAAGAACACTCGCAGACGCTTATAGTACAACTGTGTAAATTTTCAAGAAAATCCGTTTAGCTGTTTCGGAGTCTATATGTAACGGATACACACACACACAGACACACACACAGACACACACAATGACAAAGTTCCATTTATAAATAAGTTTAGATAGATAGATATCAGGCCTTTTCCGAAATTCTCGCGGAGTGTATTGCGTAATGGTGCTTTTTCCTCATAAACGCTGCTCAACTGACCCAACTATAATGTCCAATCTAGAAAACCAGAAACCAAAAACGCACATACGCAAAATTACAAATATAAAATGGCGACAATTATCCAATCGCACCCTGTATATGTCAGTGATGTGAGTAAAAATAGGCGAAAGTGTTCCATATTATTGCTTTTGCCTTGTAACCTTCGTCTCAGACTGCAGCAAACATCCTTCAAAGATTGGTCGAATAGACGTGTGGGGCAAGCGAGGGTGACGATTTTGAAGGAACGACGCGAGAGCCTGGCGCGGGTGGGACGTGAGAAATACTAATAATAGAAAAATAAATGAAATTGGTGGTAATCCCCAGATTAAATTGAGCATGCTGCACGTTTACAGAACACTTACCAAATGTAGAAATGGGTCCTGAGTAGATGGATAAAGAACGAAGTAGATGAGCAAAGGAAGAAAAAAAACTGGTAAATGAAAGAAGGAAAGAAAAAGATGAAGGAAAAACGTGTACGAGGTATAAAAGTGCATAGCAAATAATGTCTTCTTTTTTTTTGTTGTTCGCGCTTGTCTCTTCCTGCGGGGAGAAGAATGAATCCCCAGAAGGTCGAACGATGCTTTTTGAGAATAAAAATGGCGGACAAGTGTGCAAACACGTCACAAGATGAAGACGACGATGTCAGTTTGAAAATAGAAATCTTGAGATGGTCGTGTTTGCCTTACTGGTCTGAGAGCTGAAGTCAAGAACAATTGAAAAAGACGAAGAGAGAGAAACTGATAAAACATAACGTCTGTCATGTTGAACATCATAATAATCGTCACTGTTACATTCACAGTTAGAATCTACACATCAAGACACTACTAAATATGTTCGGAGGGGGCCGCTTGGGTGCAGGGGGAGGGAAATAGAAATGCTGGTCGGCAATAAGTTTCTTCCTGCTTGTCAGTATATGTATGCAAAGTCTGGTCATTTCCAGGAGGTTCATGCGTCATTCTCGAAGCTGTAAGGATTAGAGTTCATTGTCTGATGCCGGATAGGTAACTTTGGTTAAAATTGAATAAAAGCAGATAATATCTAACAATAATCTGGATTACGTCGTTTAAAATAAAAGGATAGTCAAATAATATTATAAGTCTAATTCTTCCTTATATTCGTCCGTCCGTCTCTCTCTCTCTCTCTCTCTCTCTCTCTCTCTCTGTCTCTCTCTCTGAGGAGGAGGAGGAGGAGGAGGAGGAAGAGAGATCGAGAGCAAAAGAGAGAGAGGTGGAGAGACAGTGCATAAAAATTATAACTACTTACAATCAAAATATTACAAATATATATATATATATATATATATATATATATATATATATATATATATTACATGGACATTGTCGTAAATACGTCACTTTCAAAACTTGGAAAAAATAATTTTTAATTTCAAGTGTCTTATCTGAAAGGCGTTAACACTTAAATAATAATCATTATAGCTGTTAGAAAGATAAGGTGTTGCAACAAGAAAATTTGATATAAGTTTCAAATTATATGCAAATTTTATTTTTTTTATACAAATCATAAACTGACTAAGCTCTACTTTAATTTGCTTTTTTAGTTGGGACATTGATTTACTAATAATATTTCTTAACAATAACTTATTTTGTTTGAAGTTGGTTAATACGAAAAATATGTTTTAATAATATGTAGATGTGGCACTTGGCCGAAAGTACAGGGTACCCCCATGTTTTAATATGTCTGTTATAATTTAAGGGTATAAAATTTATTTGCTTTATCAGAATTTAATTTAATCAGTTCTTATAATTTATTCGTGATACACTTGTAATAATCTATTGAAACTATTTTGTAGTCATTCATCACTTGCTGCACAATTAATTGTTCTGGTATTTTCCATTCAAAAAGAAAAAAAAGTGCGACACTGAGATCAGAAGGTGAATTGGCATGGCCAAGGATGCATTTCAGGAGCTGAGTAGAATTTAACGACAGGAAAATTTCGCTTGAAACAAAGAAGGTATGGCAGTGAATGCTAGACAATCTCATCAAATATGAAGGAGAGACTTGAAACAACAGAAATGTTGTTCTACAGAAGGAAACTGAGGATACCATGAACAGAACATGTGAGCAACGATGAGGTTTTGGAGAGGATGGAAACAAAAAGGAAACTAATACTGAACATCAGAAAGTGATAGTGTTATATACCTACCTATAAACAGTAATGAGAAGATCCTATTCTCTTAAATACGTCAACACTGTTGGAGTAAAATGGAGTGATTATACTGACTAGCAGTTCGCTAGCAGTGTATCCACTTCACGCAGCTAACGCGTCTTGTACTTGTTGATATACTATTATTCCCAACCTCCCTTTTGGGGATTACTCATGCAGTAACCGTTTACGGTTACAACAGATAGCAAAAGTTCCTGGGACATATAATGTGGAAGAAGGGTTTGGAGAATCTGATACTCACAGTTCAGATCGAGGTAAAGAGAGATAGGGGAAAGCAACGCGTAACATAGTTGATTGGCTTGAGCAAGTAGATGGCGGAGTGGGGTTTGGGTGAGATAACAGGAGAAGGCGTGCTAAGAGCCACTAGGGATAGAGAGATGTAGAAGGCCATGATCGCCTACGTCCTGAAGGGAAACGGCACATAGAGGAGTTATAAATAAATAATCAGTATTGAGAAGAGGTGGATTCATACCTAATCAGAATTTGATAAACAAATAAGAAGTTATAATGTGGATATAAATTGGGGGTCAATTATATTCTATAATTGATACAGAAACCGATCCCTCATTTTATGGCCAGGCTAGGTTCTATATATTTATATTCTAGATTTATGGGCTTAAGCAACTGGGTGGCGGAGCGGGGTTTGGGTGGAGTAACAGGAGAATGCATGCTAAGAGCCAGTAGGGATAGGGAGATGTGGAAGGCCATGATCGCCTGCGTTCTGGAGGGACACAGCACACAGAAGAAGAAGAAGAAGAAGACTGTTGCCCAGTTTATAGTTTGAATAAAATAAGCAATTTGTCTTGCAATTCATTGGCTGTGTTTCCACAACCACTTCAGTGGGTTTATTACTTATTTACTGAAAACCAAAACATTAGGTAGATGCAAAAGCTTCCTCGACTATATTTCGTATAAGGTTAGTAAAATCTAAGAAGTTCGAACTAAATTCAGTTTCATCTATTGGCGAACGGGCTTCTTTCTGTAATTACATATTACGAAATCGTATGAAAAGTTAAGAAATGGTTTTAACAGACATATTTATTTAGATTTATTTGTTTGGACATTATTTTTAATGGATACTCGTATTTGAGTGGATAGTTTGTTTTTCTATAATTTAACAGTCCATTTATATATATATATATATATCCACCGGCCTATATATTTGATATATTTTCCTAACAAGCTTACTAGAATATTCAAGCCGGTGGATATATATATATCTGTGGAATTCCCTTCCGCATGATTGCTTCCCCGACGACTACAACCTCCAGAAGTTTAAATGTAAGGTCAATAGACACATCCTAACACACTAACTCGCACCCATTCCCTCCAACGCTCTCCCTACGTACCTCCTAACTCGTCTATCACCATCCCTCTGACATGCCCTACTAATCGCTCTATGTAGCCCCATGTGCTATAGTGGCAGTGGACTGCCTTGCTTGGGGTATATATTAATATATATATATATATATATATATATATATATATATATATAAAGGTACTGTTTAATTGTGGAAAAACAGACTATCCACTCAGATACGAGTATCCGTTAAAACTAATGTTCAAACATTTAAATTAATTACTTATCTGCCAACCTCTTTTTTGTCTTAACCTTCTATGGCAACAGTACTCCACTTTCGGTCTGATCTGGTTCAGCTTCTGTCGATATATGGCAACAGTACTCCACTTTCGGTCTGATCTGGTTCAGCTTCTGTCGATATATGGCAACAGTACTCCATTTTCGGCCTGATCTGGCTCAACTTCTGTCGATATACGGCAACAGTACTCCATTTTCGACCTGATCTGGTTCAGCTTCTGTCGATATATGGCAACAATACTCCATTTTCTGCCTGATCTGGATAATCAATCCGCCCGTATATGGCAACAGTACTCCATTTTCGGCCTGATCTGGCTCAGCTTCTGTCGATATATGGCAACAGTAGTCCATTTTCGGCCTGATCTGGCTCTTATAAAGGTTATCCTGATTAATTTCAGTTTTCGTTATCTTTTAAGCTCTCCGTTGACATAGATTAACAATTACTGTATAAGTTAATGAAGTTTTCATAATCACATTGCCTTTTCAGTTACACTGTGTGCACTCACATATACGTTGATGTTGCATATATCAACTGTAATTAGTAATTATCTTAAGCCCGAAAAATTTTGAATAGGTTCTTCTTCTTTTATGTAATGTGTCTCTTCGGAACTATGGCGATCATGCTCCCCCACATCTTCCTGTCCTTTGTAACTCGTAAGCTACACGCTGTTTTCCACTGCCTCTCTTTCCGTCTGTCCCCCCTGTGAGTGTCAGATTCGCCAAGCCCTCGTTTTTTTACATGTCCCAGAAACTTCAACTGTCTCTTCCTGATGTTAAGTATAAGTTACTTTTTGTTTTCATTATCTCCAAATCGTCGTCGTTGTTCACCTGTTCAATTTATGGCATCCTCAGCATCCTTCTGTAGAACCACATTTCTGTTACTTCGAGTCTATCCTTCATCGTTGAGGAGCTTGTCCAGCATTTGCTGCCATATAGAAGGACCCATATCATTTAACACTCCAGTACTCTTTTCTTTATTTCCAACAAAATTGTTCTGTTTTTTAATACGCTACTTAGCTTTTGGGGTGCGCATTTGGCCATCCTAATACACCTTTGGATCACAGTGTCGCACTTTCAGTCTTCTGTTAGAGCAAAATCCAAGTATTTAAATGTATGTACCTGCTTAATTTTAGTGTCCCCGACTTCTAGTTGTCATTTTGGGGTTTTCTTTTAGCTGATGAACATTCATTCAGTCTTATTGTAGTTTATGTTTAGTCCTTTCTTCTCACTTTCCTTTGTTATATTCTGTAGGAGGTTTTGTAGTTTTCTTTCTGTGTCTGCTATCAGAACTGTATCATCTGCGTATCTTATATTGTTAAGATTGTGGCCACCAATGGCGAATCTTGTCAGGATTTCTAGTTCTCTCAGAATTGTCTCGTTGTGTGGGTTGAATGAATCCGGTGAGAGGACACACCCTTTTCTATTTTTGTATATTTGCTGAATTAATTTCCTGTCCTTATGCAGAAGGTTTGACGTCAGTTCTTGATTATTCTAATGTCTTTCCTGAATATGTCAGGGTTACCGAGCTGCTCTAATAGACCTCTGTGGCGTACTTTGTTGAACACCTTTGCGTAGTCTATGAGACACAGGTACACGTTCTTCTGCATTTGTATTGCTCTTTCTGATAACATTTTGAGCATAAATATCGCGTTCCCCTTTCTGGTGTCTTTGATGAACCTGCAATTTTCTTGTCCTGATACTTTTGCATTCTCTATTCATCAGAATTTTGTTATGTGACTCATTAAGCTGATTACTTATTAAGCTCATTATTCGGTGGGTTTCACATTCGTTTGCACTTTGGTTTCTTAGGCAGCGTTATAAAAATAGATCTGCCTAGGTCTTCGATTATATCACTACAGTTGCAGATTTCCTTTATTATTGTTGCAATCTTTTCTACGCCGAAATCGTCTAAGTCTGTCAGCGTCTCTATTACAATCTCATCAGGTCCTGCCGCTTTGTTTCTGTCCACTTTGGCCAGTGCAGCTTCCATTTCGGTTTTTAATATTTCCAGCCCGTCCATATTTCTGTGCATTACCGGTTGTTCTCTTTCGTCGTGGAAGAGATCTCCGATTTATTCCTTCCATAGCTGAAATATTTTTCCTTCTCTAATATGAGCGTGACCTCTTTGAATTTTATGCATCCTGTTAATAAGAATTTCATTGCTCTTATTAGTTCTTTTATTTTTTAATGCACACCTCCTTTGTGATATTCAGTCTCTCTTTCTCTGCACATTTTTAGTTGAGCCATTCTTCTTTTGTCTGTCTGCATGTGTTCTTTATTTCCTTGTGTAGGTTTCTGTATTCTGTTCCTTGTCTTGGCATTGTTTTTTGTCTCTTTTACATCAGTATTGAAACCCGACCGAATTGGCGTCAATTCGGTCGGGTTTCAGTACTGGGTTAAAAGCAATCGGAGTCTTACCGTACTGATGAGCTGTGATACAGCCAAACAGATTTGTTTGCGGATGACTATATATATATATATATATATATATAGTCATCCTTCAAGACATAACACACACACATATATATATATTAAATTCAAAAAAAGGATGAGCATGTAGGTAAAATCCCAAAAACCAGATCCTATTAATATTAATTTTAAAAATGATCCAGAAGGAGGGCTCGATATATATATATATATATATATATATGTGTGTGTGTGTGTGTGTGTGTGTGTGTGTGTGTGTGTGTGTGTGTGTGTGTGTGACACTTCAGAAATGAACTGAATTCTTTCACTGCTTATATGCAACATGTTAAAATGTCCCTTCTCTGATCCCATGCGCCCATGCTTAGGAAGTAGAGACTCCGACTGACACCAAATCGATCAAGTTTCGATCCCGGCCAGAAAACAAGTGAATGTGTCTAGCCTCAATGATGAGCTGTGATACAGCGAAACGGGCCTGTATGTGGATGACTAATATATATGTGTGTGTGTGTATACAGAGGGTGGGCAACATAATGAAAACACATAGTATTTCTGCTTCTTTTTTCTTTTTCCTCTTTTCTCTCTTCTTTTCTTCTTCTTCTCCTTCTTTTCTCCTCCTTTTTCTGTTTCTTTTCTTTTTTCTGCTTCTTTTCTTTTCTTCTTTTCTTTTCGTCTTTTTCTTCTTTTCTTCTTCTTTTCTTCTTCTTCTTGTTTTCCTCTTCTTGTTGTTTTCTTCTTTTTTTCATTTCGTCTTTTTCTTCTTTTCTTTTCTTCTTTTTCTTCTTTTCTTTTCTTTTTTTCCTTCTTTTTCTTCTCCTTCTTTTTCTTCTTTCCTTCTTTTTTTTTTCTTCTTCGTCTTCTTTTTTCTTCTTCTTCATGTTCCGTGATCCTTTAAGACGTAAGTGATCCAAAAATGCCTCTTGCATTCTTTGTCGTTGACATTTCTCTTTTTGATATTTCTCCCAAACCTCGTTCCACTATCCACTTGCTCAAGTTCATCAAGTATATATCGCGCTACTTTCCTCTGCCTCTCTTTCCCTATATCCGTCCTGTGAGTATTTGATTCTCAAAGCCCTATTTCCTTATTTTGTGTTCCAGGAACCTCAGTTGTTTCTTCCTAATGTTAAGTATCAGTTTTCTTTTCATTTGCATCCTCTCCAAAACCCTGACTTGGCTCACAGGTCCATGGTATCCTCAGTATCCGTCTGTAGAACCACATTTCTGTTGCTTCGAGTACCGTAGACATATCTAACAACTCGAGCGTATCTACCAGCGATGCTTGTTTTATGGTTTTTGTTTTTTATATCAATTCACCCCAAGCAAGGTGATAATGCTACGAAGACACAAGTGGCTGCTAGAACTGAAAGAGAATTTTTTTTAAATCTTCAGAAGGAACCTGAACCCCAATTCTAAACAAGAAACATCGGAAAAAGTCTACTTCTGTTCGAAAGACCGGGGATGAGTGTGAACCGGACGACAGGCGAACTTCTTCTTCTTCTTCTTCTTCTTTTATGTGCCATGTCCTTTCAGGACGTAGGCGATCATGGCTTTCCACATCTCCCTGGTGGCTCTTAGCACGCTTTCTCCTGTTGCACCATGCAAGCCTCGTTCTGTCATCCACCTCATCAGGACCTTCAAATATGTTATCCGCTGCTTTCCTCTGTCTCTTTTTTCCCTCTATCTGGCCTGCTAGTAATAGGTTCTCCAAGCCCTCCTTCCTCATTGCATGTCCTACTGATGCTCAGTATTAATTTCCTTTTCGTCTCCTTCCTTTCCAAAACCTCATCATTGCTCACATGTTCGGCCCATGATATCCGCAGCATCGTTCTGTAGAACCACATTTCAGCTGCTTCAATTTTTTCCTTCATCTTCGAAGATATTGTCCAGCGTTCACTGCTATATTGAAGAATTGACATTACATAGCAATCCAGTACTCTCCTCTTTGTTTCTAGGGAAATTGTCCGGTTTCATAATACTTTACTCAACTTCTGAAATGTTTCTTTCGCCATACCAATTCGCCTTCAGATCTCAGTGTCGCACTTTCCGTCTTCTGTTAGAACACTTCCTAGGTATTTAAATTTCTGTACCTGCTTGATGTTAAAGTCTCTCACCTGTAATTAGCATTTTGGGCTGCCCTTTTTGCTGATGACCATGCAACTTACCCACTTCATATATGAACTATTCATATCAGGTCACTCTTATTTCTTCATATCTATCTGATTCTATTTGTAATTTTTTACCTGTTTGATTTTAATGTTTAAGCAAGATGAGAATTGCCTTTAAAAATCATGAGACTGTCGCATGCGAACTGCACCCGAGAAACGATGGAAAACTAACCGGTCGAAACGTGATGAGAGAGAACAATGCTTAAGGTAGTAGTAAGAATAAGTTAATAAATAATAGCGACACCCAGAATTTCAGCCTACACGTAAGAGGCTGAACTCGCTGGTCGAAACATAATGACCGAAGCAATAAAGGTGAAGATCATCATCCAAAAGTGTTGTCGAACAAGTATAGTTTTTGTTGTTTGCTTTTTTTTTTTTTTTTTTAGGTTCACGTTTTATATTGCACAAAATTAATCGGCACTCTGGCGATGCATAATTGCATTCTTGTAAAATCTGAAATGATTAACTTGCCCAATTATGCTGGTAACTGTTATTGGAGAAATGACGCGCAAACGTTTTGAAATATTTTTTTTCTAGATAAAAATCAATGGCATTTCCGTAGAAAATATATTTCACTGAAAATTATAAGATTATTATTGCAATACGGTTATTACAATCAAATAAGACGCCCCTATTTATATAGAAAGCTGTCGAAATGTCGATTAAAGCTAGCACATTTCACGACAATATGGCCGCTTAAAAAAGAAAGTCATTCAACATGGCCTTCCCGGTTCGTTTGGAAAGTGAACACAAACACTTTTCACCGTCCTTTTGATTTCTCTCGTATTATTTCAGTTAAGTGAGGCTAAACCAAATTCTGTTGTAATCCCAGTCGTTCCCTCGAAGTCAGATTATAGCCTCAGGGAGAAAAAATATTATCCCTAACGGCTTCTCACGAGAAGGCAACACCGGAAATGATGTCTTAACCGGATGTTGAAAAAGCCAATGAAAACATTGCTCGTAAAGAAAAGTAAAAAAAAAATGACTATCGTTCTGAGCTGGCACGGTTAAAGAATAGCTAACGCCACCCCCATTTGGCTTCTAACATTTTTCATTCAGTTCATTTCTCAATTGTGTTTGTTCTTAGCCTTTTGCTTTGTGTTTTGAGTCCAGTTTCCTTTCGTTTCTGATTGTATGCTCACTCGTTCTGGTATTTGCCGTTTGTACCCTCCCGGTAATAGTGATTGTCCTTTAAGATTAAATTGAGCTGAAACTTAGTTTACACAGTCTCGGCGAGCGGGACCTGACAACTATAGGGTAAGAATAATAACACAGAAACACACATGCTAGCACACATAAATGCACATAATGTGACAACCTTGCAAAAAGGAAAAGTGATACGAAAAAAAAAAACGACCGCACGCGTCAAAAATCGTATACACAGTTACATATATAAACACAAATATACGAATATACATCTATCTATCTATTATTATCTGAAGGGCATGTTTGAAGCCAATTGCAATTTTATTGACAAGACTTGCTCTTTAGTATTTTACGATATTTTTGTGTAATTCTGGTAAATGTTTGTCACAATGAGATATCACAGTTATTAGAATTTTTGCGTAATTTAAACAATTTATGCATTGCACGCAATTTAAAACAGTGCTTAATATAAAATAGATCAATGAATATGTATTATTCATTATTACGTTAGAACATGTGCAAACTACAAACTACTACAAAATTGGACATTTTGTCTGGACATTGAAAGAACATTACACTTTAAACAATTAAAAAAACGTTTATTACCATCATTGTTTAATACCTCATGAGACATTGTTCTTTCAATGTCGAAACAAAATGTACAATTTTGTAGTAGTTTGTAGTTTGCACATGTTCTAACGTCATAATTATATATATATATATATATATATATATATATATATATATATATATACATTGTGAAAAAGAAAGAAAAAAAGAAAGAAAAAAGTAAGCATGTAGAAACTACTGGCCAAATTTCAAAGTAAATCCTTATTCTGGTTAGTTAAAAGGAACACACACAAATTTTATAACTTCCCATATACATAAATAGCAAACCGATGTTTTTTTGCATGTAAAT
This sequence comes from Ascarosepion bandense, assembly GCA_037127315.1. Classification (NCBI taxonomy): domain Eukaryota; kingdom Metazoa; phylum Mollusca; class Cephalopoda; order Sepiida; family Sepiidae; genus Ascarosepion; species Ascarosepion bandense. Next base: position 3,274,778 of record JBBBDQ010001412.1, on the reverse strand, counting down.
GTAAATCTTTTTCACAACCAACATCCATCGAGCATTGCCTGGTGAAGACAGTCTTGCTGAAATCTGCAGTAGTATATGAAGATCCCTTACGGCTAGCAGTTTTGTAGCTCTCTCGTAACTTGGACGATTCTCGGTGTCAGTATTATGCCACTTGGCCGAGACTACGTCATACTCTGGAGAGGTGTATACATCTCCACGATAGTTATGTGCTGTTTGCCTCTATCGTTTTTACCTTAAATATATCTTGCGAGAGTTAAATTTTACAAACCTTCTGTCCTCATTATATAACCTAGAAATTTCAAGTTTCTGTCTGATGTTAAGTATAAGAGCCTTTTCTATTTGCTCTGAAACCTTTTCATTGTACATATGCTTTGTCCATAGTATTCTCAGCATCCTTCTGTAGAATCATATTTCTGTTACCTCAAGTCTTCTGTAAATTTTTCGAGGAAATTTTTCGCGCTTATAAAATGACTGACAGCACTACAGATATATATGTGTGTGTGTGTGTGTGTGTGTGTGTGTGTGTGTGTGTGTGTGTGTGTGTGTGTGTGTACTAGGTACCTCGACTAAGTTTCGATATCTAAATTTTAAATTGAATTTTTTAAAATAAAATTTTTTTTCTTGAAACTTTTATTTTAATTTTAGTTGGAAGCTAAATTATTAAATTTAATATTTCCAGTAAGCAAAATACAGTGGTGTATTTCAAACAGAAATTATATTGATTGGAATATAAAATTTTTAAGTTTTCTTTTTAATCTTTCAATTTTTAGGCCATTTTTAAGCGATCGACACATTTATAAACAAAAGTTAATTCTTGGTATTAAAATTCTTCCAAAATAAATTATACATCTGTTACACATTATTTTTGGAAAATTAGCAAATTTTATGTTACATTAATCTAATTTACACAAGTACTACTAATTCATAGCTTGAAATTTAGAATGAAACTATTTCTTAATCACAGAGTTAAACTTTTTGAGCTGTCTGCCGTATATCAAACGTGTTGACAAGTTGTTCATTAGAGATGAGATAAAAGTGTATGGCATTCACAAGTGACAAAATTGTACAAAGTTTTTCTGGGTAAGAGAAGGAAACTCTGGCCTTTTAATTTGCACATTGAAATTACCATATGAAAAATACAGATAGACACAAAAAAATTAAATTATTTTAAAAATATGAAGGCCAAACGATTTTTGTTAAACTTTTCAATTTTCGATAGACAATATAATTCTCAATTATTAACTTAAAAATCTAGCCGCAACAATCTTTGAAGTATTTTAAAAATAATTTTGAAACTTTACAAAATTATTATAATTAAAACAAAAATGAAAACAATTCTTTTAAAATTCGTGTAATCAAGTTTTTTGCAGACTCTAATGTTCTTAATTTTTTATAATTTATTCAAGCAATTAAAAGCTTATCAAATTTAATTGCAATTAAAAGCTTATCAAATTTAATAATATCAGGGTTTTATAGCATTTTTTACTATTTGAAGCAGATTTGCGAAAACTGATGCCAAATTTTTAAAAAGTAGATGATTTATATTTTCTAATAAGTCTTGCGTATAACTAATAAAACCATTTAACGCAACAAAGTAAAACTTATTAAAATTTCATGGATTTACCTGGAGAGGGTGGCAAAATATGAAGAAAATATATATTTTTACCAAGATATTTTAAAAAGTAATAACTTTACAAATACTTCATTCATTTTTAAATAAGTACTGAAAATTTCATTAAAATTCGACAATTATTTGATTTTTGTGAGAATTTCCAAATTAATGTGTTTGTTACCGGAAAAAAAAGTGAATGATGTTATATTACGTTTTCAATTGTAATCAGTCGTAACATTTTGGTTATCCGCTAACTCAAACCAAAACAAGACTTTTGCCAAAATTTCGAAAATATTAGAAGGGATTAAAATAATTTAAATAATGATTAAAAATTACTTTGATTTTTCCTCTTAATAATAATATAAACATTTTCATGGAAAAAGATCGTTTTTATTAAGTCTTGAACCTTTTAATTCATACAATGCTGTTTTTTTAGCGATTTAGTAAAGGTATCTAACAGATATATATATATATATATATATATATATATATATATAACATATTTTATTGGCTTTTTTGGTGGCTTGGTTGTGGAGTAGGAGGTGGTCGTGTAGGAAATAGGCACGCACCTACAAGCAGCCAGACGGCTTCCCGTCTTCTGTTTCTCTCTGTGTTCTGAACTCAACTACCCACTGTAAAACTGCTAAACTACTCCTTTGCTACCGTCTGACTTCACTTTAGTTGGCGAACTTCATTGACACCTGTTACTCCTGGTGCGTCCCGCACATATATTGAGTGCTGACTTCTTTTGTCGTCAAAACAAAATATAGCCTGCACCTGCATTTTCACACTTATTGACATCTAAAAGCAACATTTATTTTTTTTAAATTCTCGCAATGCAAATACACTTCCAGGCGAATTTCCACACAAACCCAAAGAATATATAACAATATTACTTTGCAGTTTATCAGTTTTTTGTTTTTGTTTTTTTTGTTTTTTGTTTTTGTTTTTTGTTTTTGTTTTTTGTTTTTTCATTAAACAAAATACTTTTGGAATCTTTCTTAATATATTTGGAACTTTCACTATCTCAATGAGCCTTCGGATTTCATTGACACACTTTTCGTTCTCTGTTAAAATACTTTCCGGATATTTAAATCGTTGCATTTGTTTGATCTTGTTATCTTCAATTTTTCATTTGTATTCTAGGCTGTTCTTTGTGCTGAAAAAATATAAGCGAATATTTAAACCTATTTATTACTATACATATCTATGTGATGCGTCCCTTCAGAACATGAACTGTCATTGCCTATCCCTTAGATGTTTCCTTCCTTAGTTAGGTCTTGCTGTCATATCTTGTGTGGTGCTTCAGTTATATATATCGAGATTCTCGGCAATATCTGAAAAACGGTCTGTAAATGTAATTGTCCTGAACGAACATCTAATTTTTTCTATAAATTTTTTCAAAGCAACTGTTCAAATGAGCTCTCCTCCCTGGCACACATACGTGAATTTAAGCGTACTACTAGACTGGATGTGCGTTGTGGTGCAATGGATATCGACTCGGAACGAGAAATCGGGGAGCCGATTTCGAATTCCAGTTGAATTCATTACATTCACTTACGCGCAAATACCCTATTATTACGGTATTAATCCGTATCTTCCTTCTAGTTATGGATTAAATAACAGGACAGATTGGGTTCTATAGCCTTGGCTGGCAACCAGTCTACTGCAGAAAACAATGGCAACCTACTGCGGGATAATCTTCTGCCCAGTCAGTCATGTCTTTTTCGAGACATGATCACCCAAGCGTGTATCACTTATGGCACTGAACTGACTGACTAGACTGGCAACTGTTTTACTATTAGATGTAACCGTAAGTTCTGTTCTAATAGTTTCTTTTCTTGCATTTCTCAACTGCGGACTCTCTTCTGGTTTCTTGCTTCCCTGCAATATAAAATCTTCAAAAATTTAAATTCAACGTCAATTGCTATTTTCTGTCTTTCTGACACCTGTTCTTTTATTAACCTTTCAACTCACTAAAGTTTTCTTATTCTCTTTCCCTTCAAGTTAATCATTGCGTGTCAGTGGTATTATCGTCTTGCTTGGTGTCAAATATTTTTAAAAATATATATTGACGACGGACTCTTTCTTAAATGTTGTTTGAAATAGTGTGGAGCGTCAATAACTTCATTATAATTATTTATGAAAACAAAATGAAGATAATTTTCGAAATTTTCTGAACTTTTTTCTGTCAGTCAGTCAGCCTGCAACTGGTAAGTTTTAGCCAGTCTGATTTTATTTTGCTGTATTTTTTGAATGTTTTTTTTTATTCTTTTGGTTCTTATCTTTTTTGTATAATTTTTGTTCTTGTTTTGTTACTAACCTAAGTTCTCTACTAGTCGCTCTTGTAATGCACTGCGACTATGATTGTGTAAATTGTTTTTAATTATCAAATTTAGTTTCAACTTATACTAAGTTAAAACTTAGTAAACTTCAGTCACTCTTTTATTTATTTTTTTTTAATTGGAGTAGATAGTACCTACTATCGCCCGGTCTCACACTCCACTTCCTTCTTTTGGACAGGAGTTGAGGTGATCGCCTTGTTTCTTGTTTAGGAAGGGGTTCCCGGTTCATCTCTCTCTTTTCCGGTCTTAATGTCGGTTCGGCTGGAAACTTTTTGCAGTTGGTGAATATGGCGGCAACGTCTCTTCATTCTGAGAGTACCAGGTTGGCAGTTTCCTGGTTGCTGCTTCCGACTGGTAGTTAGGAGCCCGAACTCTTGCGTAGCGTCTTGAGAGGCTGCTCTGATCAACAGTTGAATAATATCGGGGTTCCTGTAGTGCCATTTCGCGCATGGACGGGAGTCCCTGCATGAATTTCCGATGAGCAACCCCGAGGCCACATTATGCTGCAGGCGACACCATTCACCATCCTTCGCCTGCTGCAATTAACGACCATCTGACCCTACTCTAGACCTCTCTCTATCCACAACTAAAACCAGCATGAAATTAAACAAACAAAACAGCAAGACTAAACCAGCTAGTCATAAATCGCCCAAACCTATCTGCGTTTCCTTCACAAACATACGAGGTATTCGCAGTAACTTTAATAGTGTAGAATCATTCCTTCTAACTAACTCACCCGATATCTTAGCTATATGTGAGACTAACCTTGACCCTTCTATCCCCTCTTCGGAGCCGTTCGTTCCTGGTTACCGTCCCCTCTTCAGGAAGCACTCCAATGTCCATATGCATGGGCTTGGTGTATATGTCAGCGAACAACTCCCACTAGCCAGGGTCACATCTCTTGAATCCCTGGATCATTCCTTCATGTGCTTCCGTCTCTCACTTCTAAGCTCGATTAGCTATCTCTTCTTCCTCTACCGCTCCCCCTCCTCCTCTGACTGTACGGAACTTGATTGCATCTCTACTAATATCGACAGGGCCATTTCTTCTCACCCATCTGCCCATATACTTGTGTTTGGCGATCTTAACGCCCACCACACCAAGTGGCTTGAAAACTCAGCCACCGACCTTGCTGGATCCGCACCATGTATTTTTCAATAACCCAAGCTCTAACGCAAGTGGTGGACTTCCCCACGCGTTTCTCTAATAACCCTAACGGAAGGGACTCTTTACTCGACCTTTGCTTTACCTCCATCACAGACTCCTGCACTACCAGGCAACTCTGCCCCTCGGAAACTGTGACCACGCCGTAGTCTCCGTCAACATCTCAATCCGCGCTAACTCTACCCAAGAAAACCAGACCATTGGAATATCATACTGCTACCAAAGAGCAGACTGGGACTCGTTCCGAGACTTCCTCTGCGACGTCCCCTGGAACAACGTCTTCGATCTTCCTGTCAAAGACTGCGCCTCCGAGGTCTCCTCTTGGGTTAAGGCTAGCATCGATGCTTTTATCCCGGCCAGGAAATTCCAACTAAAATCAAATTCGTCCCCCTGGTTCTCACCCGCTTGCTCGGCCGCCATTGCCCACCGGAACCATTTCTTCCGGCTCTATCGAAGCTGCTCGTCGAACCAAAACAGGCGCCTTTTCGCCTCAGCACGGAACAAGTGTAAAAAAGTACTGAACGAAGCTAAGAGGGTGTTTGATACCAGAATGAGGCAATGCATAGCATCCCCTAAGTTTGGCTTCAAAGATTACTGGCGTCTCTGCAAAAGCGTGCTCAACAAGAACAAGACTTCAATACCCCCACTAATCAATGAGTTTGAAGTTCTCACCTACCCAGCGGACAAGGCTGAATGTTTTGCCCGTAGATTCTCCACTAATTTGACACTGGACTCGTTAGGAATACCTACACCCGACTTCCCACCCAGAACTAAAGCTCAACTAAATAACGTCCACATTACACCCTCGCTAGTCGCCAAGATAATTACACAACTTGACCCACACAAAGCGAGCGGTGGTGACGGTATCTCAGTCATAGTACTGAAGAAATGTGCCCCAGAACTCTCCTCTGTCCTCTCTAAACTCTATAACCTCTGCCAATCTGCTTCCTGTTTTCCTGCCTGTTGGAAGTCCTCCTGCGTAGTTCCTATATTTAAGAATTCTGGCGAACCCTCAGACCCCGCCAATTACCGTTCTATTAGTCTCCTTCCGATCTTTGGCAAAGTTTTCGAAACCATTATCAACGCCGAGGTGATTCAGCATCTCACGGCCCACAGTACGGGTTTCGCTTCACCAGGTCTACTGCTGATATGCTAACGACCATTACCGAGTACATATACTGGGCACTTGACAAGAATGGCGAAGCCCGAACCGTTGCCTTGGATATCTCCAAAGCGTTCGACAGGGTCTGGCATGCTGGCCTCTTGTGCAAACCGCAGAGCTACGGGATAACTGGACATCTGTTTGCCCTCATCCAGTCATTCCTCTCTAACCGCACATTGAAGGTGGTATTAAATGGGCATGCCTCCCAAAACTACCATACGAACGCGGGCGTCCCTCAAGGTTCTATCCTAGGTCCCACGCTCTTTCTGATCTACAGTAATGATCTCCCCGAGGCCATTAGATCCCAAGTTGGCATGTACGCCGATAACACAACAATCTACTCTCGCATCGATCAAAAACCAGGTGTGGACGACAAAGCGAACCTCGCTGCCGTACTTGAAAAGGACCTCCAATCCGTAGTGGCCTGGGGTAGGAAATGGCTAGTAAATTTCAATGCTTCTAAAACGAAGCTGTTATCAACTAACCACCATAGACAATCGCATCTACCTCCCATTAGCATGGGACAGGCTAGCCTCCCAGAGAGTAAAATACTACGCCTCCTTGGCCTTACACTTTCGGCGGACCTCAAATGGAATGACAATATCGAATCCATTGCCAAATCTGCTGCTATGAAAGTCGGCTCTCTGTGCAGGACCCGGAAGTTTTTCCCACCTGAATCTATTCTGCACATATACAAATCTACCATCCGCCCGTGTATTGAATACTGCTGCCATATCTGGTCGGGTGCCCCTGCTGCTCTCCTTGGGCTTCTTGACAAAATACAAAGGTGGATCTGTAACGTGGTTGATACTGACTTGGCAGACCGGCTGCAACCACTCTCTCACCGGCGTGATGTGGCTTCCCTGTGCTTCTTCTACAAGTACTTTCATGGCTTCTGCTCCGATGAGCTTAGATCACTGGTGCCGCCTAAACACGAATTTACACGAGATACTAGATTAGCAACTAGGTCCCACCCTTTTACAGTTAAACAGATAAGATGTAACCGTAAATTCTACTCCAACAGCTTCTTTTCTCGCGCTTCCTGCCTGTGGAACTCCCTTCCACAAGTCTGCTTTCCCGACAGCTACAATCTCCAGGTGTTTAAATATAGGGTCAATAGACACCTCCTATCACACTAACTCCCAATTATTCTCAGAACACTCTCATTTGCCCAACCCTCATTCTCGGTTTCCCTACCTGCCTATCACCCACCCTCTGACATTTCCTATATTTAATCATCCTTTCTCCACTCTATTTAGCCCCCGTGCGCAGTAGTGGCAGTGACATGCCTTGCTCGGAGTGAAACGCTTATAAAAAAAGATTGTGTAGCACCAATTTTCCAAGTTCAACTGATCTATCAAGCTATCTAGAAAATCAGCGTTCAAAGTTTTGACTTTTACCTAGAGTTATGGCGTACAGTTAAAGTTAAAATTAACAAAACATTCAACATAAACATATATAGCTGATCAAGGCAATATATTTGAAACATCATCAAGAGGAAATCAAAATTTGAATCGTTTTTTTTTTTACTTTATGCCTAGCTAACTTGTAAGCACTGTATGAAGAAACAGGTCGAAGATATTTAAATAAGCCCCTTCTCATTATCCACTAAACTGAAGAAGTCTGTTTCGGTTACTGAAACCTCTGCTAAGGCATTATGTTTTGGATCCAAGGGGAAGCTTTTCTTCTTTAATTTTTGTGTATACATCACAATTTGACTTTGGCTCTTATGCCTGTAATTTGTTTCTATTCCTATCTCGGTTGCCTCTTCATTAAGGTCGCAGGCGGCAAACGCTTCCCTGGGTTGGCTTTACCCTCTTATTAGTTCCGGTCTCCGGACAAATATTTTCATGGCTTCTGCTCCGACGATCTTACGTCACTGGTGCCCCCACCACAAGAATTTACTCGTGCAACCAGACTGGCTACAAGGTCCCACACTTTCAGTTAGATCATCAAAATTTAACCTACAATTCTACTCCATCAGCTTCTTTTCTCGCACTTCCCGACTGTGGAACTCACTTCCGTATACTTGCTTTCTTGACGGCTACAACCTCTAGGAATTTAAATGCAATGTCAGTTGCCATCTCTTATCCACTTGACTCCAGTTCTTTCTACATCACCCCGTATATCTTGTTTTGTTTTTTTGTTTTGTTTTGTTTTGTTTTTTTTGCTTTCTTTCTACCTTCGCAACTGTTTTCACATCTGTGATCCCATCCTTCCGTTGCCCTTTCTCTGACATCCCCTGTAACAGGTTCGTCTTTCTCTTCACTCTTCTCCTGCCTAAATTTTTTTCTCTTATGTAGCCCCCTGTGCATCAGTGGCGGTACCGCCTTACTTGGAGTGAAACGATTAAAAAAAACTGAACTCCTATGGATAATATCCTCTCAGCGGATGCATAATATCTAGGCTACTCTATTGCTGTTTTGGGAATGGGATGTTGATTTTGCAATAGTTTCATGAGAGACCTCTCAATACCAAATGCTTTAAGAGGATTAATTCAGATAGTTTGAGGGTTTTTTTATATAAATCTCTCATTCCCTTCGTATTCCTTTGGTAAAGAGAAAATTTTGAGACAGATTGTTCTTTAGCTTAATAGGAATGCTATGAGAAATGTTTATTCCTAGTTTGAACTTCTCCCTATTATGATCCTTATTATATCCATGATATCAGAATCAACATTCATAGACGGAACGGAATAGTTGAAAGAAAAAAGTGACAAACATGCTTTGTACCCAGAGATAGTTTTATACCACTAACTCATGTACAAAATTATATACACTTATTTACAAGTGTACCACACAAAGAAACTATAATACATGTATACCACACAAGCAGTGTGAAAATGACAAAGTTATAGAAAGATTTACTAGTATTGACGCCCAACGGAAATGTGAGCTACTGAATAATTCTTCTGTATTTCTGGAAAAGCCATATTTAAAATTGCAACGGAGATTCGAGCGATGCGGATTTATTTTCTATGTCACTAGCAAGCACATATTCCTCAAACAGGAAACGGCAGTCAGGGTTTCTTCACAACATGAGAACAGCGTGCCAAAGATAGTTTCTATACATTGTGAAGATAAATCCCCCCCCCCACACACACACACACTAAAAAACGGCGCGATGATCTTGTGAGCTGACCCTTTTGCTGGCGTATTGCTAAAAAAGCAACTACTCGGTTTGATTCCTAGAATCTGACGGACGGACTGGCCCATTTCGTCATTTTATGGCATCGTTATAAAGTGATTGATCTCAACCAAAGGGCATTAATCGAATTTAACATTCAAACTATTTAAATATAGAATCAAACGTTATCTATCCTAAATATCCTACATAATATGGATGCTTACCTCCTCCTCTTACAACAGATTCAACTTGAGAGTCTCTTGTGCCTTGTATTAGGAAAACAAAAGTATAAGAAGAAAGTACATATACATCAAATGAATCTACAAATAGAAAACAGTGCTCTTGTTTTTCTAGACAGGATTCTTCAAAATGAGATTGCAATGCTGAGTAAAAGTGAAGGACCGATGCTTATGACGTAAGCGTTCATAAATGATGAAAAAATGATCTTGAACAAAAATATCCACATTTTATAGCAGATGTTTCAAAACGAAAAACTTTCTATAACACAGAAATCCATGGTTTGAAAAAGATTAAATATGGTAGCCACATTAGAGGTCAGTTTTCAAAAATTGAGGTATTGATGCTGATGACATAAGCGCACGCAAATAGAAAAAGAATGACCCTAAAAAATATCCACATTTTATAGCAGAAGTTTAAAAAATATAACTTTCCATAACGCATAAAACCATGATTGGAATGAGAGTAGATATCGCACTATGTTGCTGCGATGGTCCAAAGTACTGGTAAAACCAATTGTGTTGGTGGTGGGTGTTGTGTGTTGAAAAGATATGGAACAAATACCAGCTACCATTTTACTTTTAAATCAAGAGAGATAAAGAGATGCTTAGATTTAAATTTCTTAAATGTTTGATATTCGATGCATGTCACCAAACACATTCAGATTTCAATCACTATTGATTTTACTTTCATTGCTTTTGTTTTTTAAATTTCTCTCATTGTATCGACATTTTTTCATATTTATACATTTCTTCTCCTGACAAAACCAATAATAATTAGGGATATATTTTTCAACCCAAGCAAAGGAGTCAAGCCATTAAGACACACGAAGTATAAAACAATTAGAAAACAGAAACGTTACTAAGAAGCGAGAACAATCCTTTCTCTTATAAGGACCGGTGTGTATTTATTTGTATATACATGTATATATTTCCTTTCTGTCACGCTTATAAAAAGAGAAACAATACTGAGGCAGCATCAGCTCAGTTCATTTTCTTTGCTACCAGTTATAAAAGCTCCTGCCGCAAGTTTGCTCTTTAACAGTGCTTTATTAATTATTATAATGTTTCTTTTTTGTTTTTTGTTTTTTGTTTTTTGTTTTGTTTTGTTTTTTTTTGTTTTTTTTGGCAATTATTACGTCGTCGACTAGTGAATAATTCCAATTTACATGCCCGTTCAGAGATTGTATCTCTGGTACTAATAATAAACTAGGTACCTTCAAAAATCGCTAAAAAGCAGCTTAAAACAGCCTAATATGAATAAAAAAAGGCCCCAAACTTAATAAAACAATCCTTTTCAATCAAAATATTTATATTATTATTAAGAGAAAAAATCAAAGTCATTTTTAATTATTTTTTGAAATTTTTGAATCCCTTCTAACATTTTCGAAATTTTGTCAGAAAATTTCATTTTGATTTGAGTTAGCGATTAAACAAATGTTACGACTGTTTTACAATGGAAAATGTAATGATTGTATCACCCACTTTTTTCAGTGACAAACACTTTAATTTGAAAATTCTCGCAAAAATCAAATAATTGTCGGATTTTAATGAAACTTTCAGTACTGATTCACAAATGAATGAAATTATTTCTGAAATTATTATTTTTTAAAAATCTTGGTGAAAATATTTTTTAACGCTGTAACTCCACCTCTACGTAAATCCATGAAGTTTTAATAAATTTTGATTGGCAGCAAAATAGTTTTTTATTAGTTAAACGCAGGACTCCTTGGGTAATAAAAATCATCTATTTTTTTTTATTATTATTTTCAATTTAACAACATTATCCGAAAATCGGTTCCGAAGAGTAAAATAAAAATGCAATAAAACTCTGATATAATTTAATTTGATAAGCTTTTAATTACTGGAATAAATAATAACAATTAAGGACATTGTAGTCTGAAGAAAAAAATTTTTCGATTACTAATAAAATTTTAAAAGAATTGTTTTAATTTTTTTATTATAATAATTCATAAAGTTTTTAAAATATTTAAAAATCTTTTAAAGAACTGTTGTCTTTATATTTTTTAGGTTAAGAATTGATAATTATATTGCTTATCGAAAATTGAAAAGTATAATAAAATCTTTTTTCACACATATTTTTAAAATAATTTAAACTTTTTGTGCGCATTTCTTTTTTTTATGGTATTTCTATGAGCAAATTAAAAGGTCCGAGCTTCCTCTCTTTCCCAAAAGGAAACAGGGACAATTTTATTGCTTATGAACGCCCTCCTTTTTTTATCTCTAATCGAGAACCTGTCAACACCATCTTGATTTACGACGCGTACAGGTCAAAAAGTTCAAATTTGTGATATAGAAATAGTTTTATTCCAAATTTTACGCTAAAAATAAGTAATATTTGTGTAAATTAGATTAATTTAACATAAAATTTGCTGATTTTTCAAAAACAGTGTGCCAGATGTATATTTTATTTTTGCAAGATGTTTAAAACCGAGAATTAACTTTTAGTTTACAAAAATGTGTCGATCGCTCAAAAATGGCGGAAAATTCAAAAATTGAAAAAGAATCTCAAATTTTTATATTCCAATCAATATAATTTCTGTTTGAAATAAACCTGAGTATTTTGTTTACTGGAAATAATAAATTTAATCATTTAACCTTCAATTGAAACTAAAATTAATGTTTCAAGAATTTTTTTTTTCATTTTTAAAAATTCATATTAAAAGTAACTATGCTGTTTTTTTTTCGCGATTTGTAATAAGCCCACTACATATATTTGTTTTACTACAACCACTCTCTCTCATAGACTTACCTGCCACTTTTCTGATCATAGTTAAATTAAACAACATTTCTTAGAAAAACATAGCCATGTAGGCAATATTAGGCAGATTTTAATCGATAAGACAATAATACTCACACATACACACAGTAAAAACCCTTCAGATATTGGAGGCCATCTACATTAAATCAAACAACCCACACTTAATAAAATCACATTTCAATCTGGTAACAACACATTACATTGTATTTAGACATGGCTCTGTTAAAATTTCAGTGTCTCACACGGTGTGACATCATAGAACTGCATTACAAATTTACGAACTGCGTCTACTATTCGGTGACTGCTGTCGTTGCATAGCAATGTTTTATGTCAACACAAGATAATATCATCTTTCATGGTGGATGTCTTTGTGTTAACGTGCCTGTAACCTCATGTGAGCCGAAAGCTTAGAACCAGCATAATAAAAATCTATCCAAATGTTGGACAATTTTTGCCTTTATTTTCACTTGAAATTAAAGCCAAAATACGCTGTTTAAAACGGCTTGTGATTAAACATAATAGACATTCATTGTCTGTTAAATTTAACAATATGTGTTTAGAAAAAAAAATATATATATAAGGGGATAAGGGGTGATGATGTCGTTACAAAAATTATGTGACAGCCATGACTGGGTTCTCCTGGCGTGCGGCATAGTGTAGTTCTGTTACCAGACATAGTGTCTTTCAGCAACCACCCTCTTGACACGTATTATATAGAAAAATGACAAACCCGTAAAAAGTGAAAGAATAATAAAAAAAATTAACTAATTACTATAAAATATTAAATAGACAAAAATAGAGCGCTCAATGGATATTATCCAGAGCAATATGAAATACAGAGAAGAAAACTCAACACATAATTAAGCGGTTATAAATCCAAAATTTATTTCGGCAGTTGTAAAAATTACACATTGGTTGGGTTTGACGAAGCAGTGTAGAATTTTTACAACTGCCGAAATAAATTCTGGATCTATAAACGTTTATCTTATAAGTTTTGAGTTTACCTCTCAATATATATATATATATATATATATATATATATATATATAGGTAACAATCTCTCTTTTATGCAGGTTTCGTTAAAATGACAGACAAGGTGGGACGGTTAAGTTTCTTTAATGTATTTTTTCATGTGATATGATTCCTATTTTTTTTTTTTTAAGGATATAAATTATATAAAAATTGTCCAAAATGTTTTGTTTATCCAAGCGCTTTCGGCTATACTTTTAGCCATTTTCCAAGGATAAATCTTATTTTACATGTAACAGAATGTAAGTGGTGTTATGTATGATGTGGAGTAGTGAGATGTGTTATGTACGGAACACGGTGAATATGTTGTTAGCGTGTTCTTAGTTAATGTTATTGAGTGCTGGGTTTTTTTATTTTTATTAATAAGCCTTTTATATTTTTAGTAATTTTTTTTTTTTTTTTTTTTTTTTTTTTTTGCATATGAATGATGCTATGATGTGATATTTGTGTTTTCAACATGTATGTTCCGGATAGGGTTTGGTAAGTCTCCGTGTGTGTTTAAATGGGATCGACTTGAGCTCTCTTTGAGAGAGATGTAGCGTCAGTGTTCGAATTAGTTTCCTAGTGATATAGCCGAAATAATTATTTACGAAATAATTTGCGCAATTCTTCAAAGGACATGAGAATTCGTAAGTAATGTTGGTTCGTTGTAGTTCGGATCTCGCGGGTGAATTGTTTTTTGATAATGAGGTTAACCGTTTTAAATTTAGTATAATAAATGACTAATTTAGTATAATAAATGACTAATTTAATTTTTTGGTTTAACTCGACGAGAGTTGCATAGTTTCTAATGATTTTTCGGAGTGACGGTTCGCCTGTTTATGGTTGCTATGAATTCGGTTTGTGTAGAAAATATTAATATTATTATTAATATCAGTATTTTTACCGTTGTTATTACTCGGGTTTGAAAGAAAAAGTCTAATATGATCAGTCAGTTAAGTGCCATACGTGATACACGCTTGGCCGATCATATCTCGAAAGAGACATGACTGACTAGGCAGAAGATTATCTCACAGTAGGTTGCCATTACGTTCAGTAGTAGACTGGTTACCAAACAAGGCTATAGAACCCAATCTATCCTGTTATTTAACCCATAACTGGAGGGAAGAGCCGGCTTATTACCTTTCCCAAGAGAATTTGCGCGTAAGTGAATTCAAAGAATTCAACTGGAATTCGAACTTGGAAATCCGTTGTTGGCGAGTGTTTGTTAAGCGTTACGGAGGTTTTTGAAAAATAGTGTTTGAGAGAATGAATTCTCGTAAAATCTTGTGGGTAAATTTTTAATGAGGCCGATTTTATATCTAAGAGAACATTTATATATATATAGATAATGTTGTGGATTCCAGGTGAGGAACCGCACAAAATAACGAACAACAAAAACAGATATGGAGATAGAAAAGTAGGTTATATTGAACGTAATATAGAAACTTGAACGCAGGTTAGTAAATCCAGGAATACTATTAGTAAGAAAATAAATATATACAAGTCTTGAAGTGAAATCGTTGGAAATAGTATAAACGTGCATATACTTCTAGCTGAGTGGAGCTCAGAGCTAGTCTGGTCTCTGGGTAACTTCGGTATCTCTCGGAACTCTCCGATAACTGTAACGGATCTCTACGATTACTCTCCACTGCCAACTGCAACTCTCCACTCGTTCTCTCTATGGCAAGAGTATATATACACTCAGTCGAGTCCATTATCATATACAAAAAGGGGAGATCCCACAACAGATAGATAGATTAATAGGTAGATAGATGTGTGTGTGTGTGTGTGTGTGTGTGTGTGTGTGTGTGTTATTTCGGAGTAAGCGTTTCTAAAAATAGAATAAAAACTTCTGACATAACTTAATATCATAATTTTATTTTTTTAATCATTTCACCCCAAGCAAGGCATTCTACTGCCACTGTTGCGCAGGGGGTTACGTAGGGGAAAGTGATGAGAAAGAGTGGTTAGTTATAGGAAATGTCGGGAGGAGGGTGATAGACGGATGTGGATACCGAGGATGGGGATGGGGTAGATGAGAAGAGAGTTTGAGAGAATGGATGCGAGTTAGTGTGATAGGAGATATCTATTGACCTTACATTTAAATTCCTGGAGATTGTAGCTGTCGGGGAAGCAATTATATGGAAGAGAATTCCACGGCCGTGAAGTGCGAGAAAAGAAGCTGTTTGAGTAGAAATTGCGGTTACATTTTATCCGTTTCACAGTAAAAGGGTGGGACCTAGTTGCTAATCTAGTAGCTCGTGTAAATTCATACCTAGGGGTCACCAGTGATCTAAGTTCATCAGAGCAGTAGCAGTGAAAGTATTTATAGAAGAGGCACAGAAAGCCACATCACGCCGGTGAGAGAGTGACTGGAGTCGGGCTGCCAAGTCAGTATCAATCACATTATAGATTCTCCGTTGGATTTTATCAAGAACCCCGAGGAGAATAGCAGGGGCACCCGGCCAGATGTGGCAGCAGCATTAATTCTACACGTTACTTAGATAGTACGTTACGCCCTTAGTACAAAAACTCAAATAAACAATGCCGCAATCCTGTTTAATTGCGAAGATAGACGAAAGAAAAATATGTCAAAGACGGTGTTTGGCTTTGGGAAAAGAAAGAAAAAAGTGAAGGCGATAACACTTTCATGCGTTTAACGTCTGCTTCAGCGAAACAGAAAACCTTCTAAATTTCTAATCTTTTCATTTGTATCCTCTTACGCCTTTAAATAATACAATTTAATATTACAATTATGATCGTTATTGCGACATTTTGTTAAAGTTGTTCATGTGAAATATTTAACGAAGCAATAGGAGAAATTCTACAGGTATTTTATAGTCGCTGAACTAGAAAGAAATTTATTTGATCATTAACTTAAAAATTAGGGTTTATCAGAAAATTCAATTTTTTTCAAATATTTTTTAGTTTGACGATTTCAGTGCTTGTCGAGTGGTCTCAGTCAGTCATTTAAGTGTGATACGTGATACACGCTTGGGCAATCATGTCTCTTTCGATCCTTGACTGACTAGGCAGAAGATTTTCCCGTAGTAATTTGCCCTTTCTTTCCGCAGTAGACTGGTTGCCAACCAAGGCTATAAAACCCAATCTGTCCTGCTATTTAATTCTTTTTTCCAGATCAGTTAGTTAAGTGCCATATTTGACATACACTTTGATAATCATGTCTCTTTTGATCCATGACTGACTAGACAGATTTTCATGCAGTAGGTTGACATTTCTTTCGGCAGTAGACTGGTTGACAACCAAGGCTAAAGAACCTAATCTGTCCTTCTATTCAACCCATAGCTGGAGGTAATGGATTAATATCTTTCCTAAGGGTATTTGCGCGTAAGTAAATGCAATGAATTCGACTGGAATTAGAACTCGGCTCTCCGATTTTTCATTTCGATCCGGTATACATTACATCACAACGCTTCACCCCACTTGAAATGCCACTGATCTCACCGGCGTCCAGACTTCGAGTTTCTCAATTGCGCAATCTCTCACTCAAATACGAGATTCTTCCTATTCATTTCCCTGGTAATTCTGACGAACACGCTTCTTTACTTGATCTTACCTCCATTCCGGTAAACCTGGGTTTGACGATAAACTACATCCGGCAGCAAGACTTCTGATCGGGTGATTGAAGGTTTTGAGTCGCGTAGAACTGTTATATATCGCCGTACGACGACAAAACAACAAACACGCATATATAAAAATATAAGGTTATATTTTTATTAATGACGACGAACCGTGTGGAATAGAGAACGGAAGGGTGAGAGCGCACATAGAATGGGTTGACGGGAGTGTAGTCTTGCCTGTGGTGTTTCTCTGCTTCCACTGGCCGTTCTCTGCTGGCGAATCTGTGTGTCGAGGTCTTTATATAGTCTTCTAGAACCGGGACTTTCCTTCCGGTTTTGCCTCGCCCACGCAACGCCCACGTAATTCCCAGAGACACCTGTTCTGTTTGCCTCCGTAGTCATTTCCGCCGCTGTCGGAAATAAGGTCAAACGACATCCGCTCCGGCCCCGACAGGATGTATTTCTCAAACACCTGTCTTGTCGTTCGCCGACCCCTTCACCGACGGGAAACACCATCGCTTGCATCACTGCCTCGGGTGGGGCCAGATTGTTATATTACAGAACCACCTCTTAATTGCTGTTTATTCACAAGTCGACCCTGATCCAGGGCGGGAGCATCTGTTAGGGTCCATGCTATGCGCAAATAGTTAACCTCCAAACTGGGGTCAAAACACTATGAAAGTATTAAAAAATAGATTCTTATAGGGAAAATTCCAGCAACAGTTTTTTCGAGAAGAAAATATTACCAGCAATACATTATTGAAGGAAAAAATATTATCAGCAATATATTTATGAAGAAAAATATTACCAAGAATACATTTCTGAAGAAAGAAAATATTAACAGCAATATTTTTTTGGAAAAGAATATTACCAACAATACATTTTTAAAGAAAAAAATATTAAGAGCAATATATTTTGTGAGAAAAATATTACCAACAATACATTTTTTTTTAATCGTATCACCCCGGGCAAGGCGGTAACGCCACTGAAGCGCAGGGGGCTACGTAAGAGTGAAAAGATTGGAAAAGAGAAAGCCGGAAACCACATTCTAAACAGGGAACAAGGGATGAGCCTCTTCACCAGTTCAATAGACGTGGGTGGAGTGTGAACCGGGTGATAGTTTAGTCTATCAACTCCAATTGGAAAAAAAAAGAGTGAAAAGAATGAAAAGAGAAAACCGGAAACCACATCATAAACAGGGAACAAGGGATGAGCCTCTTCACCTGTTCAATAGACATGGGTGGAGTGTGAACCGGGCAATAGTTTAGTCTATCTACTCCAAAAAAAATATATATATTCCGGTCATACATATAACTCACGACATAACTCTTTTTTACAAAAGTACGCAAATGAAACCTGGTCTACAAACTGATTTCTTACAAAAAATAAATATTTTATTGAAACGAATCTATTGCAAAAATCTTGTCGGCATCAACCCATCGAGCTTGATATGCCGTAAAACAAAACAAACCAAACCTTCTTTCTTTCATTTTAAAGGACCTTTTCAAAAATACAAAACTAGAAGACATCTTTTCTAAACAAAAACAACTTTTTCGTCAAAAACTGACCAAATCAACCTTCTCACTATAACCGAAAATTTGAATACTTTAAAATCTCATTTTTGGCATTAAATAACCCATAGAGATGTTGATATGCCATTAAAAACCCCAAACCCAAACTCATTCAAAATATATTTAGTTGAATTCATAAAATTGTTCATAATATTTAGATTTTGTTAACCGGGGCAAGAAATAGTTTCTCAATTTTAACCCCCATAAAACGGAATTGCTAAAGACAACCATTTTGTCTAGCATCAGTATGACTGATGCTGACCTCCAGAAAAGCAACTTACTGTACAGTCTTGGTCTCCCTTTTTCTACTGACATGACATGGAGTGATCATATTGAATCAATTGTTAGGTCTGTTGCTAGGAAAGTTAGTTCACTATGTCTTCCCAGGAAATTTTTCTCACCATAATCCATCTTGCACGTTTATAGATCCCTCATTCATCCGTTCATTGAATATTTCTATCATGTCAGGTCTAGTACCAGTTCAATACATCAAGAGATTCTTGTCAAAATCCAAAGTATCTGCAATGTTATCAGTCCTGACCAGACATCTCAACTTCAGTCACTTTCAAATAGCCGTTATGTCGTTTCTGTGTATATTTTAATGGCAATTGTTTTAATGAATACACCTCCATGGTATCTCAACTGTATGAATTTTAAGCGTACTACTATGTTGGCAATTAGGTCTCATCATTTTACAGTTTAAATAGTTATATAACCGTAAGTTCTATTCTAATAGCTTCTTTTCTCGCACTTTTCACACGTAACAACCTCTTCCAGTTTCTTGCTTCTCTGCAACCTGAGTTCTATAAAAACGTCAATTGCTATTTTTGTCGTCCTGATCTGTCAGTTAAGTGCCGTACATGATACACGCTTGGGCGATCATGTCTCGAAAGAGACATGACTGACTGGGTAGAAGATTCTCCAGTAGTTGGTTGTCATTACTTCTGATTGCCACCCAAGGCTTTAGAACCCAATATGTCCTGCTATTTAACCCATAGCTGGAGGGAGAAGCGCCGGATTAATACCTTTCCTTTGGGGTATTTACGGGTCAGTGAACATAACGAATTCAACTAGAATTCGAACTCGGCTCTTCGATTTCTCGTTCCAAGCCGATATCCACTGCATCCCAACGTACATAATTTTTCCAGATACCTATTCTTTTATTGTCCTTTCTCCTCATTAAAGTATTTTTATTCTTTCACTTCCATAACCCGATTGCGTCATAGTGGCATTATTGCCTTGTTTGGGGTGAAATTATTTTCTTAATTGTTCTTAATTTCATTGACTTTATTCTATTAGGGTCTACAACGCCTACCATATTTGTCACGAACGACACAAACATCAGGATAACAGGCATAAACAACACAGTAACGTCACCGACACTAACTTTCATGACGTAGACGATCGTGGCCCTCCACATCCTTTTGTTCCTAGTAGCTGTTTGTTTTTTGTTTTGTTTTTTGTTTTTTGTTTTTGTTTTTTTGTTTTTGTTTTTTTGTTTTTTTTTTGTTTTTTTGTTTTTGTTTTTTTTGTTTTTTTTTGTTTTTTTTTTTGTTTTTTTTGTTATTTCTCCCAAACCCTGCTCTACCATCCATTTATTCCAGCTTATCAAGTATTTTTCGCGCTGTCCCTCTTTCTTTTAATCTGTCCCGCGAGTATCAGATTTTCCAATCCCTCTTTCCTCATTTTTTCCCCAGAAATTTTAACTGTTTCTTCCTGATGTTAAGCATGCGTTCTTCTTGTTCTCATTTTCTCCAAAAGTTCGTCGTTGCTCACACGTTCGTTCCATGTTATCCTCCGCATCTTTCTGTAGAACCACCACCGTAACTTTATCACCCTATCCCAATTCCTGCCAGTAGCCTCACCATATTCATCACAGCAATCAATGCAATTGTCATTAAAAAAAAAAACACCCACGCGTCATGTGAGACAATTTTTGTCACTTGAATCTATATAAGTCTACCATTTGTATGTGGGTCAAATATTATTGCCACATTTGATCAGGTTTTAAGATTCTATACAAAATCAAAAGAAAATGCAATTTTATTGGTTCTGACTGGCATCTCAGCTTTAGTAACTCCCTCTCCTAAAACACACTCCATCGTCACACGTATCTTCCCTCTGCCTCTTCTCTAAACATTTTCATGACTATTGTTCTGATAGACTCTTTGGTACATCGACTTCTTGAAGTTAAGCGTTGTACTAGATTGGTAGTTATGTCACATCATTTTACTGCTGAAATTGTTAAGCCTAACCGTAAGTTCTATTCTACTAGTTTATTCTCTCGCACATCTCGGATATGGAACTCTCTTCTTTCCTGTCAGCTACAATCTTTAAACGCAAATCCTCATCTTCTGTTTACCTTGAATCCTGTTCTTTTTATTGCCCTTTTTTCTCCAGAGCAACCATTGCATCTTAGCGGCTTTATCACCTTGCTTAGAGTAAAAAGATTAAAAAATATTTCCCGTCAGCTTTACCATCAATACCACAATAATCGCCATGATAACTATTGGCATCGTCCTCTTACCAACACCAACATTAATATTTCGCTAGAAATCATTATCCTAATCGACATCAATTTTTTTCTTTTACGAGTGCAAAAGTTCTCAGGCCGGACCACTTTTCAAAACGTGACCAAATGATCAACTATAATTTTTAAAAGACTTCTCGATAAAAATGAGAATTTTCAGTACTCCCTCGTAGACAATCGGCTACTTTGATATACCATCCAGACTATCAGTTGTTATAGCTCTCCACATCTTTCTAGCCTTTGTAGCTCTCATTTATATGTGGTGCAGTGGACATCGGCTCGGGAGGAGAAATCGAAGAGCCGAGTTCGAATTCCAGTTGAATTCGCTGCATTCACTTACGCGCAAAAAATCTTAGGAAATGTATGAATCCATCGTTTCTCCCTCCAGCTATGGGTTAAATAGCAGGACAGATCGCGTTCTGTAGCCTTCGTTAGTAAACAGTCTACCGCAGAAAGTCATGGCAACCTTCTGCTGGAAAATCTTCTGCTCGGTCAGTCATGTCTTTTCGAGACATGATCTCCCAAGCGTGTATCACATATGGGACTTAACATATTATCCCACTCAGTTCATGTTCTGTCATCCATTTACACAAGCACGTTAGGTAAGTTACTTGATATTTCCCACTATCCTCTTTTATCTTCAGTAAGTTCCGTGAGTGTTGAATTCTCCAAGCCCCTGTCAGTACCTAGATGAGTGGCCGCTTGGGAATACCAGACACTGCATGCCTGGATGTACGGATGGTGTAATAATTAATACCTCGGAATTGTTAATCAGACAGACGATTTCCAATTCCCGTTTGGTTCGTTATATTTACTTCCGCGCAAACGCTGTTGGGAAAATATGAATCCACCCTTTCTCCCCAGCTATGGATTAATTAGTAAGACTTTAGTACGAAAACCATTATTATTTCTCAAAAATTGCCACATTTTTGAAAATATTTTCTACCTTTAAATAACCTGTCAAAAGTTGAGAAACCGTGGAAAATGAATCTACCAAGCCACCAAGTCCTATTTCCTAATTATGTGTCCTGCAAATATCTGTGCTGCTATTGAAATTAGTTCTATTCTGGATCTTACTTCACTATCTTAGTTGAATTTGTAGCAGTAAATCATTATTATCTCCGGAAAAAATTTAAATCTAAAAATAGTTCCTGGCTTTAAATAACCTGCCATGGGTTGATAAACCGTCAAAAATTAATCGACTAGCAAACCAATGAATTTCTATTTCTTTATGTGTTTTATTTCCAAAACGTGACCAAATGATCAACTATTAAAGACTTCTCGATAAAAATGAAAAATTTCAGTACTCCCTGGTAAACATCCGGCTTCTTTGATATACCTTCCAGACTATCGGTGGTTATACCTCTCCACATCTTTCTAGCCTTTATAGCTCTCATTGAAAGTCTATGTGCTGCTCTCGAAATTAGTTCTATTTTGGAGCTTTCTTTACTGGTAATCAAGCCAAGATATTTTGAATTGGCAAGCTCCTTTTATTCTGATGGAAAGCACTTTCGCCTCGTTCGTCACCAGTTTAAGAACACAGAAAATAACTTTACTTTATATGTTGCCTCGTGCTTGACACCATTCTAACTCAGCAAACGCTCTAATCAGTCAGTGAGTTAAGTGCCATACGTGATACACGCTTGGCCGATCATGTCTCGAAAGAGACATGACTGACTGGGCAGAAGATTATCCCGCAGTAGGTTGCCATTGCTTTCTGCGGTAAACTGGTTGCCGACCAAAACTATAGAACCCAATCTGTCCTGTTATTTAACCCATAACTGGAAGGAATAGACGGATTAATACCTTTCCCAAGGGTATTTGCGCGTAAGTGAATGCAATGAATTCAGCTGGAATTCGAACTCGGCTCCCCAATTTCTCGTTCCGAGCCGATATCCAATGCACCACAACGCACATCCATGCCTAGCGTAAAATACTTACTTAATATTACTTAAGCTTTCCCTTCTTGCTCACATGTTCTATGGTATTCTCAACATCTTTCTGTAACTCGACTTCAGTCTCTTCCTCACCGACCTGATGTCGGTTCTCTCTGTCTTTTCTACTAATATTTTCATCGTTACTACTCTGAGTTGAATCCATTGCATTCACTTACGCACAAATACCCTTGGGAAAGGTATTAATCCTTCTCTTCCCTCCAGTTATGGGTTAAATAACAGGACAGATTGGGTTCTATAGCCTTGGTCGGCAACCAGTCTACCGCAGAAAGCAATGGCAACCTACTGCGGGATAATCTTCTGCCCAGTCAGTCATGTCTCTTTCGAGACATGATCGCCCAAGCGTGTATCACGTATGGCACTTAACTGACTGACTCTGACAAGCTTATCTCCCTTTGCCCCGGCTACACGAATTTATTCGTGCTTCTAGATTGGCAATTAAGTCCCAAACTTTTACAATTAAAACAGTCAAATGTAGCCGCTACATCTACTCCATCAGTTTCTTTTCTTGCACTTCTCGCCTGTGGAAATCCCTTCTGTAGACTTGCTTTCTTGTTAGCTACAATCTCCAAGTAATGCCAATTGCTATCTTTTATCTCTTTGATTCTTCTCATTAACTTATCCTTTTCAGACTCCTCCTGTGCCTTTTTCTCGCATAGTATAAAACGATTATTTAAAAAAGAACATCAATTTCAGGTGATTTTCTAAGCGCAGCTTACATGTGGCACAAGGCCGAAAGTATGGATCACCTAGTAACGAATGAACTCACTACTCAATTGTAATTATTCTATCGAGACAAGCTTGCTAACCATTACGCCACCTCGAGGTATATCTCCTTCATATATTAAGGAATTGTCCAGTATTCAGTGCTATAGAAGTGAATTGCTTTTCTTTCTCCCAAGGGGATGCTTCCCCGACAACTGCAATTTTGGTTTCTTTAAATCTAGGTTCAACCGATATATCTTCATAATTCTTTATACGCCTCTCTTTCCCCTCCCTTACAATCTCATTTAGTAATTCCCTATCTTGAGTGGGACTTGTATTACGCAAACTATCATAATGTTCAGCCTGCATGAGGCCCAAGAGTCACTCGAAGTAGGCGGTTACAGAGTAAATGGCATTGATGTTACAGCAGAAGTTCAGCAGGCCTTTTTCTCGATAATTTTTCCTGTTTCTTGTAGATATTTTTAGTTTTTTATTTAGATATTTATTTTATACTAGCAGTATAGCCCAGCGTTACTCGGGTGTAATGAAAGCTTTAAAACTAATCCATAGTCCTGGAGCTCAAACTCTTTGGACGTTGGCACGAAAGACTAAAAAGCAATAGTTGTTTCCAGTTAAAGCGAAACCTTAGACTGAAAGAAAAATGAATGGATGTAAGTCAAATTTTGATTTCCTGGTATCTGTATCAAATAAGCTTTTTTCGTCGTAAACTGAATTTTGAAGGCTAAATAAGTCCTCTGAGTAAATGGTATCATGGCTGAGACTAAGAACTACGATTATAACTACTTAGAACCAAACCCGACGCAAAAACTAAAACAAAACGGCTAAAAAAATACAGACATACAGGCAGATAAACAGACACACACACAAACATCTTGTCTTTTATATATATATATATATATTATAGATTTTCTGCACTATTGCAAGAACTACAACCTTGAAACTTCTGAATATCGTTTCTTATGACTTTGTACATAAGTGTATCAAATTTGATTAAAATCGGACCACTCCTTCTATAACCCGATTTTTTCGATTATCGATTTTCGATATTTATCGGTGGTACCTCAACACAAAACCTAGCTAAGAACACTCGCAGACGCTTATATTACAACTATGTAAATTTTCAAGAAAATCGGTTCAGCCGTTTCGGAGTCTATAGGTAACGGACACACACAGCACACACAACACACACACACATACACACACACACAGACAAAGTTCCATTTATGAATAAGTTTAGATTTATTTTTATAGTATTTATTTTATTTTATTTCTTTTTAAATTTGATTTTGTTTGTTTTGACATTTTTGCCAGCATTTGTTGGCTATAAAAAGTTTTTAAAATTATTATTATCAAGATTTGCGCATGTGTTGGGGTTGGGAAAGTGTGTGGAAGGCAGACCCCCGTAAAAAAGCAAAACTTTTGTTCTTTGTGATTTGCTGTTCTACGTGCAAAAACTTCATTGCATCTCAAGGAGTTGAGAACGAAAAAGAAAAGAGAGGGGGCGATTTTCTAAGAGGGGGCGTGGAGGAAATACGGCGGGTGGGTGTGAGCTTGAAGACAGATACAATGGGTAGGGGATTGATAAAATGGTTGAATCGGACGGATTGAGAAGGAGAGCTAAAAAAGAGAGAGAGAGAGAGAGAGAGAGAAAATGAAAAGTTATTATTATTATTATTTTCAAATGAGAAAGTAAAAAACAAATAGTATGGAGTTGGGGAGGCAAAAAAAGGGGAGAGGGGAGAAAGAGAAGATACTGTTCGATCCCTTTTACAGTCCTCAACAATTCAATTTCCTCTTAAACGCCTTCCCATTACCACCCTCTCCCCTCTTTGTTTTGAAGTGCAGTATGGACTTCTCTTCTTCTAACTTCTTCCTTCTTCCTTGCCATTTCTTAAATGACCAGCCCAACCCCGCCTTCTGGTTTTCGCATCTTTGGCGTCCCTCTGAAAATCCTCTCCCATCATTACAAACTCATCGTCCGCCTCTGTCATCGTTTCTCATCAATGTCCCCGTCGGTCGCCTTCATCCGTCCTGACACTTCTCGCTTCCCCTAACGACCCTCCTTGTCCTAAGACCCCTTTTTAGTCCCCCCCCCCCAATCACCATATACCCACAAACCCCCACTCCAAACAAATCTCAAGAAAAATAGAAGTGTGCCTTAGTGGTAATCGAGGAAATAATGAAAATGACAAGAACAGTAAAAGATGTAGTAGTAATCAGAGCACCGGGATTAAATGTAGTGCATATTGGAATTGAAATTATCTAACACCAACTTGTAGTGGTGATGGTGATTCTCGATTCTTACTAAGCTCTTTTCCATTATACCGTTGTGACCATTTAAGTTGGGCTGAGTAAATATGACTATATTAGTGAGTTCGATCCTCACTTTGTGGCCTTTATTTGTTATTATGCGCAGTGTTAGTTTAAATTTAATAAATATCATTATTTTAATCCTTATTGGCAGGTCTCACAGTGGTGGGGCTTGTTCCAGAGTAACTTAATATTCATGGTTTATTGAATAATATTCTCATCTTAGTTGTCATTATCATAATGTATCGGTCGTTATACTCTCCGGCCTTCTTCAGGGGCTTGTCGATCGGCAAAATAAAAGTGGAAACGATAACAGCTACTTTTACTAGAGAAACCGATTTTCTTGAAAAATTGTTTTAAGAGAAAGAATTCATATATTTCAACCGACGGTGGTGCTAATGTGTTCATAATTGTCTTATATATTTAGCATACATTTAATGGATGAATCATCAATATTATATATATATATATATATATATATATATATATATATATATAGCCATTCATCCCTCTTTTTGCAGGTGAACTATAATTTTTAACAAAAATAATAATTCACCTGCAAGACCAAAATTACGGAGAACCAATATTATTTACGAATTTACATGTCTTTTAAAGAAATGTGTTCTTGATTAGTACAAATTCGTAAATAATTAGATTGGATATACTACAACATGTTTAACAAGAAGACTTACGTTATATCTCTCTGACCATAGCTCTATTAGAACTCATTTCAATACACATGGAGAGCTACCAAACTCTATCCGTAACATACTTGTCGATAATGAGAATATAATAGCATCATTCACATGTAAAAAAGGCTAAAAATAATGGAAGAATTATTAATAAAAATGACACAGCCAATACTCAAAAGTATAAACTATGAACATGGCCACAATATGCTGAGCGTGTTTGGAAAATAAAATAACCTATAAATCTAGACACATACATAAAACAATATATATATTCAGTTAAAAGTAAAATAAAATTCATCCTTGCCAAAGGTTAAAAGTAGCGCCAATAGTGCTTGTATATATAGAATATTCGGAAAATCTTTATATAATGTAGTGAAAAAAAATAATTATAAGATCACACAGAAAGTTGTATAAAAATGTTAACCACGGCATCTTATCTGTCATTTTTAATGAAACTTGCATATATATATATATATATGTATATTTGAAAACAGCAGTGAATAACTGATAAGTTTTAACTTAGTAACTATGTATTAGGTCTACTTCAAAAGTGTGTTAGCCAACAGTAGCCTACCAAAAGCAATGGTGACTACGTCCTCTTCAAACTATTACTTATATTTTCACTTTTTGAAAAAGTCTACAAAATTTTTTTCGGGATTACCATCAACTGATTTGTTACATTCTCTCTCTCTCTCTCTATCTATCTATCTATCTATCTATCTATATATATATATATATATATATATATATATATATATATATATATATATATATTGTTTTGGTTTTATTACATTGGTATATAAAAGCATTATATCACTACACAAAAATTCCTTCTTCAGGTGATAGTTTAAAATAAATTGTGGGAATGATTTATTTTGAGAATATAAGATGAATTCATTGTTATTTGGCAACTGAAGGGTAGTATTAGAAAAGGTAGGTAGATAATATGCTTGTAGGTGAGTCAATATTGTTCAATCTAGATGTAAGCACACTTATAGATACATATCAAGATCATACAAACCTGAATGAACGTGTTTTAAGATCCGTAAGTAACACCTACCTAATTTTTGAAATTTTAGGTTGTTTGAAGATTTCAGTTGCGCGTTCGTAAAAAACCCCTGTTGAACGTTTGAAAATCGTTGGAAAATCAGTTATTATAAATCGCCTGAAGATATGGAAAGGTTAAAACCTAGGTTGCGAAAATAATGGGTAGATAGACTAAACTATCGCCCGGTTCACACTCCACCCACGTCTATTGAACAGGTGAAGAGGCTCATCCCTTGTTTCCAGTTTAGGATGTGGTTTCCGGTTTGTCACTTTCCGATCTTTTCACTCTTACGTAGCCCCCTGCGCATCAGTGGCGTTTTCGCCTTGCTTGGGGTGATATGATTAAAAAAAAAAAAGAAGAAAGAAACTCATTTCCAAATGAAAAATATTCAAAAGTTCTACAGTATAAATGTATTGAGCACTTTTTAATAGAACTGTGTACTGGGGTCTAATTTAATTATGACCAAAAACTATATATATATATATATATATATATATATATATATATTGCATTTATTGCATTAGTTGTTACAATGGTTTATAAAAGCATAGTATCACTACACAAAAATGTTCATGTTTCGGGGCCGAACTGCTCCTTAAAAAAATAAATGCTTGAACAGTAGGTTTAAATCTACGTGTTCTGTGACTTTCTTACAATATATATATATATATACGTAATTACAATAAAGCAGCACTAATTATTATAGACTAATGTGCGAAAAACCAATGCTAACCTATCAGTAACTTAAATCGTCAATAACCCAACGGGGACTACCTCGTAGGTTAAATAAAGGGGAAGAAAAAAAGAAACAAACCAAGCACAAAAACAATGCGTCAAGAGCTTGTTTAAAAGGAAAAAAACCCAAGACGAAAACCTTAACAGTAAAGTGCTCTATACGAAATTGTTAGCCTGGCCCTGACGATCCGTTGTGTGAAACCGCGGTCGGTGTTGGCTCATTTTTAGATTTAGTGTACTGCATATATATATATATATATATATATATATATATAGGAAAGAATATTAATAAAAAGTTTTGAATTTAAAAATGTACTCTTTTTGGACAGTATTTGTTTATTTTTATTATTGTATTTTATATTTCAGACTGCCCTCGGTCCTTTATCAGAAACAAGTGATTTTTAAATTTGAATTAGAAACGTGAAAAGAGTACATTTTTAAATTCAAAACTTTTTATTAATATTCTTTCCTATACATATTAAGACAGTATACGTGGATCATCACTATGCTATATATATATATATATATATATATATATATATATATATATATATATATATAATGTGGATGTTACAGTCGTTTCAACGAAAGAACAGTGTATATTTTTAATGAAAAGGGAAACCACAAATGTTCTTTTATAAAATATATTGTATTTTATTTAATTATTTACTTTATATTCTGTTACAGGTGTTTCTGGTCTCGCGACTTTCTTAAGGCAGAGAGTGACTGTCACTCATCGTCTTGTTTGTGTGTGGTGGTAGTTTATATTTTATACCCGTCATGGGGATCTCTTTCCGCTTGAAGGGCTAATAAAATAATTTAGGATAGGTCAAATATAGGGCGATGGAGGGTTTTGTTTTTGTTTTTGTTTTGTTTTAATTTATATATACATAGACACACACATACATATATATTCATATATACGCACTTCCTATGTCATGTAGGATTTCTTGTGTGTGCCACTGCGTTCGTTCTTGCTAGAATGTGTACGTACTTGCGTGTGTGCGGGTATGTGTGAGCGCACGCGGTCCGATTAGTGTATCTGGTCATTCTTTGCGAGTGTTGTGCGTCCCGTGTGTGCGTGGGGGTTATGATCTATTAAGTGCTGTTTTAAATTTGTTTATGAATTTTTTCTTGTATTTGTATGTAAGAATGATTGTCAGTCTGATATAATGGAATATTTTAAATTTGCCTTTATTGCATTGTTGAAATACAAAAAGTTTTTGTTGTGTGATAATTTGATGTTGCTTTTGTGAAGGGAAACTCTGTTGTTTAGTGCTTGGCTTTTTCCAGTGTAAGATTTGTTATATTTTGTGCACTTGCGTGCATATACCATATTTTGGGAATTGGAGTTCAAATTTTTGTTTATTGTGAATATCTTTATGAGGTTTTCAAAAGTGTAGATCTTCTCTTCTATAATGATATCACAAACCCCACATCTTTAATTGTTAAATTTTGTAACCACCTGTAACGTGTGTTGGTTAAATTTGGATGAGGTTAATATGTGTTTCAGGTTTTTTCGTAAAATTATTTTGGTCATTTTTAATATGTTTTTCATTTTATCATTTTTGTTTAGTAGATCAAATGCATGTTGAGACATATGTTTGATGTTGCCTTTGGGTTTCGTAGTTCATCTAGAAAATATTTTTTCTGTCTATATAAAACTTTTGTTTATAAGTGTTGTTGGGTAGCTACGTTTTTTTTAAGTTTCATGTAATTTTTCTAGGCGGGTTTTTCGGGGGTGTTTGTCGACCAGTATAACGCAAACCTACGTGCTTGGGAATAGAGCATGCATTTTAGGCAGCTTTTTGTGTGATAGCTCTAAAAATGAATGTGTGTGTGTGTGTGAGAGAGAGAGAGAGAGAGAGAGAGAGAGAGAGAAAGAAAGAGAGAGAGAAGAGAAAGTGAAATCTAAATATATGGATTGGAATCCAAGATGATAGAAAAATAATAAAATTATTCTATTTTATGATTTATGCATAACTCTTCAGCAATGAATTGTATTCTTTCGGTGACTGGCGTGTGTATACACCGCTTATATATAACACGCTAAACTGACACCAAATCGGTCGAGTTTCGATCCCGGCCAGAAGAAAGATCTATCCACACTGATGAGCTGTAATACACCGAAACAGGCTTGTATGTTGATGACGAATATATATATATATATATCCAAAAGAAAAGAAGAAAATAATTACAACGTTCAAAACATTAATTTAAAACAGTGCTCAATATAAAAATAGAGCAATGAATATTTATTATTAATTATACTTTATAACATGTATAAACTACTACAAAATTGTACATTTTGTTCAGACATTGTAAGAACAATGTCTCATCAGGTAGTTAATAATGATGGTAAAAAACATTTTATTCAAAAAAATATCCCAAGGAAAAAAATTTTTAATAAAGAAAAAATTAATGAATAACTTTATAAAAAAAAATACCATGGAATACTCTAATTACGTTGATACAATTAACCTTTCGGATAAACTAATCACTTACAAATTAAAAATCAGTAATAGAGTTGCAAAATTACGACAAAAGAAGTTTATGTATTATTAAAAGATCATGGACCTGAATTTCACAGAAAATTAATTACGAGGATTATCAACCCAACTAAATCAAAAATTGGTAAAATCAATAAAGTAATATTTGAACGAGTGAATCTGCAAATAAAAAAATCAACTCAAACTTATACAGCAGAGTGGTACATTGGAAGTAATCGACTGGTTCAAGAACATCGAGGACAAAAACAATTGCACTCTTAGATTTTTATCCATCTATATCTAAAAACCTCTTCCATTTGGCCCTTGAATACGCTTAATATTATTCAGACATTTCTAAAGAAGAAACTCACTTAATTTTAAACTGCAGAAAATCACTCCTTATTCATGATCTCGAACAGTGGATTAAAAATTCAACTGATAATTTTGATTTATCTATGGGAGCTCTGGATTCTGCAGAGTCTTCAGATTTAGGTGGATTATTTCTTCTGCACAACCTCACGGCATATTAAGACATTGATTTAAATAATATAGGACTTTTTAAAGATGATGGACTCATGATAGTAAATAAATCTACTGGAGGTAAGGTTGATAGACTTAGAAAATTAATCCATATTCTTAAATCTTTTGGTCTTAGCGTAGTTATTAATTCAAATATAAAACAAGTTGACTTCTTCGACATAACGCTAGATTTAGTTTCTAATAATTTTCAACCTTACATGAAAAATAATACCAACTTATTTTATATAAATCCTGGATCTAATCATGCACCATCCGTTATCAAACATATTCCATCTTCGGTTGAACGTCGCATTAACATACACTCCTCTAGCAAAGAAATATTCGAAAAACATAAAACAATTTATCATAAAATTCTTAGGAATAGTGGGATTCGATCTTCTGAGATCGACTTTGTGGGAAAATATAATTGTTCCAGAAAGTAAATTAGAAACAGAAAAATCATGGTATAAGCCTCCATTTAATCAGTTAGTTGATATTAAACTGGGACATAAATTCTGATAAACATTTTCCCAAAAATAACCTTTAAAGCAATATTTTCTATAGAAATACTCTAAAACTCAGTTATAGTTGCTCTAACAATTTAGGAAAAATAATTAAATTACATAACAATAAAATATTGGAATTATACAACAATAACAATAATAATTCTACTACTCATTTTAATTTGCCCCATATTTAAAACTAATGTAATTGTAGAAACCACAACGAATGTCCTTTATCTAATAAGTGCTTAACTAAATCCCTTGTCTACATGTGCTCTATCTCATCCGTAGAAAATCTTAGGTTACTAAAGTTTATATTGGTAATACAATGAACTTTTTAAAAAGGCGTTTTTACAATCATCTCTCATCTTTTACTAATAAGGATAAACAAAATATGACGTCACTTTCTGAATATTTTTCGAAGTTAAAAGAAGAGAATAAAACGCCTAAAATTAAATGGAAAATTCAAAAAAAGCTAGAATATCTAGATCGGTAAATGAACCACGTTTCCATTGTCTGCAAGAAACAATAGAAATTATTAAGTACATGAAAAATAACATTACTAAATCAAAAACATGAAAATTCAGTAAATTGTAAACATATTAACGAATTAACCTCACAACCCTGCGAGAATTATAAAATCTAAGATATGAAACTTTTGCAAATGTAAACTTTTTATGATATTAACTTTACTATTTTGATAATTTACTTTAACTCTGTGATCTCTCTTCTTATGTTATTTTATCTTTATTCTCTATTACAATTGTGATCTATTTACTGCCTTGAATTTTAATTTAATTTTAAATTTTAACTTTTGATATGGATTTTAATTTATTTTATTTTATTTCTCCAATTTATTATATTAGCTCTAATGAATTGATATCTTTGTGTTATGTTTTAAAATATCTCTAATTTACGTTTTATGAATAATTTCTGTTTGAGTATGTAATTTCTTCATTTTTTGAAATGTCAAAAAAATTAGTTTGAAACGATGTAACTGATGTCTGTATCTGTCTGCAATTCACTTCCGGCCAAGGTTTGAAATTTCTATTTCTTAGCTGTTTCTGTTGTCTCTCCCCTTTCTTCCCTCTATGCATTTCTCACTTTTTCCTCTTTTTTCTCCTCTTCGCTTTCTGCTTCTTTTCTTTTTACATTCAAAAAGATTTGAACACAGACACCATGTAACCGATATCTATATCTGTCTACAATTCACTTCCTTTCTAAATTTAAAATTTCTCTCTCTTAGCCGTTTTCATTGGCTCTTTCCTCTCAGTGATTTCACTCTTGTTTTCCTCTTTGCTTGTTTCCTCTGTGTCTTTCCCTTTTCTCTTTTTTCCTTTCTTGATTTCTTATCTTCTTTTCTCATCTTTTCTGTCCTCTTTCATTTTCCCACTTTTTTAATATCTTCTTACCTCGTATAAAAAGATTTCGAAAAATAAAAAGAAGTGGTGTTTTTTTAATTTTTTCAATAAAACGTTTGTTACCATCATTATTAACTGCCTGATGAGACATTGTTCTTTCAATGTCGAAACAAAACGTACAATTTTGTGGTAGTTTGTAGTTTGTAGATATTCTAAAGTATAATAAATAATATATATATATATATATATATATATATATATATATATATATATATATATATATATATAAGATGGCATATATAGATGGCATTTCCATACCGAAAAAATCAAAATTTGAAAGGAAAAACACCCCACCCCTATCACCTCTATCTAAGAAACTCCAAAGTGAAAACCTAGCCACAGGATCAAAGTAAATACATGAATTAGGTCCGCTAACAACAGATATCAATCAATTAAACGATAGCCAACCATAAAACTGACCACTCCACAAGACGCTCTTTTAGAAATTCTAACCAAAATATATACCCGACCGTTAAAACGTACATTCCAACAGATAATACCATTAATCAACAATTTCACACTTACACACCAGGTTCTTCAAAAGTCTAACGGTCAAAACGAAAGACACATTCACTTAATTATCAATAACCCCAACCAACCCCCACGACAACAACAAACCAAATATAAACAGAGAATGATTCCAAACTCTTACTCTTTACTTCTCTCGATGATGTGTTTGAGTCCAAACACTGAAACAACCATATGATTGTAGAGAAGAGGACATATATAGAAAAAATTATGTACATGTTCTAAAACAAAATTTATAATATATATATATATATATATATATATATATATATATATATATATATATATTATCGATTTTCTGCACTATTGTAAGAACTGCAACCTTGAAACTTCTGAAAATTGTTTCTTATGTCTTTGTCTATGAGTGTATCAAATTTGATTAAAATCAGACCACTGCTTCTATAACCCGATTTTTTCGATTATCGATTTTCGATATTTATCGGTGGTACCTCGACACAAAACCTAGTTAAGAACACTCGCAGACGCTTATAGTACAACTGTGTAAATTTTCAAGAAAATCGGTTCAGCCGTTTCGGAGTCTATTGGTAACGGACACACACACAGACACACACACACACACACACACATACAGACAAAGTTCCATTTATAAATAAGTTTAGATTTAGATAATGTTTTTAAAATCATATACTCTTTGCAATATCTTTAGAATGTGATTGATGCATGCAAATATCATTTAGTCGGAATTAATGTAATGTCAATAAGGAACCTTTGTTCTGGGAGTGTTTGATCTCTGATGATTCCAATGTTTATTGGCACTTTTACAATGAATAAAATCATTACATTACTGAAGAAAGTGTATATCAAGTAAATTATGCTTAGAAGCATGTGGTGCTGCTATCGTAGCCAGTCAGGTTTTTATTTTCCTGACATAGAGCAATTTAATTATCCTCTCATTATCAACTCGTTCGGAATCCCTTTCAAATTAATTCTAATTCTATTCTGAACATTAAACAGAATTCCTTTTGAATGGTCCCTAAATCTCTTCCCGATATTTTATGTAATCCCTTTCGAAATAATCGCAAATGATTTTTCAACATCTGACGAAATCCCTTTTGAGGCGTTTTTATATGATTTGCAATAGAAGTTTGTAGAATTATTTTAGCCATTCAATGCGCAAGAGTTTTCTTGAAATCCCTTCCCTACCAGTTTTGGTGTTTCACAACATCCTGCTCATCAGCGTCTGAAAAATAAACGCGTAGAAAGACATTTATCCTTCCCACGCACTTAGAGTTCAACTAATACAAGGCACGAGAGATACTCAAGATAGTGACTTAATGAATGAGGTGTTTTATATGAATACAGTAGGAAGAGAAAACTATAAAGATAGAGAAGAATGATAACGGTTTAAAAAGTTAGGAAATCTGTTGCCCCCAACTACTTAACGTTGTGAACAAGTTTTGATTTTTGTTTTTTAACAATATATATGATCAAAACCAACTTTTATTTAAAATGGTCATTTTTCTTAAAACTACAAATGACCAGAAATTATGGCGAGCCATGATCGTCAACGTCATAAATAAAGATAATATCTCATAACAACTACTACGCAGCCAGGGGGATATTTTCAGGGTAGGGTCTAGTATCTCTCACCACTGATTACTTTTCTTTATTAATCATAAATTGCCAACATTTTATGGGAAAAACGAAGGAGTTACCTCCTGTTGTCCTCTCCATATTCTTTTTAATTGTTTCCTTTACCTAGATTAACTGGCATCCAAGGCTAAAAACGTCAATATACACTGTTAATTAAACCATAGATTATTGGCCAGGACAGCAAAAATAATTCATAGAATTTACACCGGTTTCTTTTTAAAGGGCACGACAAAACAGTCGGGCAGGACGAAAGGGTTGGTTAAGTGTGATACGTAATTGGGCGATCATGTTTCGAAAGAGACATGACTGACTGTGTAGAAATTTTACAGCAGCAAGTTACCATTACTTTTTGCGGTAGATTGTTTGGCAACCAAGGCTTCTTGATATTTAACCCATGGCTAGAGGATGAAAAGACAGATTAAGACTGGAATTCGAACTCGGCACTCCTATTTCTCGTTTCGAGTTGATATCCACCACACCGCAACATTACATTGGGCGATCATGTCTCGAAAGAGGCATCACGAAAGAGTAAGCGAGAGAAAAACGTTTGAGAATATCTGTACAAATATATTAAGCACCTGCAAAATTATCATATATTCAGTCAATCAGTCAAGTGTCATACGTGATACACGCTGAGCAGAAGATTATCCCACAGTAGGTTACCATTAATTTCTGCGGTAGACAGGTTACCAGCCAAGACTATAAAACCCAGTCTGTCATATTATTTAACCCATAACTGGAGGAAAGAGACGGATTAATATATTTCCCAATGATATTTGCGCGTAAGTAAATGCAAGAAAATCAACCGGAATTCGAACTCAGCTCCCCGATTTGTCATTCCGAGTTGATATCCACTGCACCACAATGCATATCCTCGTTGTTTTCGATTCTGCTTCACGGCGGCGTTGTCAGCTCGTTCGGCGGCGGCGGCGGCAATGACAACGGCAAAGGGCAAACGGCGAACGACGTGCAGCAGCAGCAAACCACGAAAGATGGTGACGGACGAGACCTAACGTACGCAACAGGCCGCCGGTTGTCTTCTTATGTGCCCTGTCCCTTCAGGACGTAAGCGGTCATGGCTTTCCACGTCTTCCTTCAAGTTTTTCCTTCATCTTTGATGATATTGTTCAGCTTTCACTGCCATATTGAAGAACTGACAACACATAACAATCCAGTACTCTCTTCTTTGTTTCACGTGAAATTGTCCTGTTTCTTAATACTTTACTCAACTTCTGGAATGCTTCCTTCGCCATGCCAATTCGTCTTCGGATCACTGTGTCGCACTTTCCGTCTATGTTAGAACACTTCCCAGGTATTAAAATGTTTGTACCTGCTTGATTCTAGTATCTCCGACCTTTATT
This sequence comes from Ascarosepion bandense, assembly GCA_037127315.1. Lineage (NCBI taxonomy): Eukaryota > Metazoa > Mollusca > Cephalopoda > Sepiida > Sepiidae > Ascarosepion > Ascarosepion bandense. Next base: position 3,237,757 of record JBBBDQ010001412.1, on the reverse strand, counting down.
TGGCATATTGGGCTGCCCTTTTTACTGGTGACCATGCATTCAGTTTTATTGCAGTTTATTTGTAGTTCTTTCTTGTCACTCTCTTCAGCTACCTTCTGTAGGAGGTTTTGTAGTTTCCTTTCTGTGTATGCTATCAGCACTGTATCATCTGCGTATCTTAGGTTGTTTAAATTGTGGCCTTCGATGACAAATCCAGGCATAACTTCTAGGGTCCTCAAAATATTATCGCTGTACAAGTTGAACAGATCCGGTGAAAAGACACATCCTTGTCTTACGCCCCCTTCTATCTTTGTATATCTGCTGAATTCGTTACCTGTCCTTATACAAGCGGTTTGCTGCCAGTAAAGATTCCTGATTACTCTTAAGTCTTTCCCAAATATGTCAAGGCTGCCAAGCATCTCTATTAATTCTTTGTGGCGTATTTTGTCAAACGCCTTCGCATAATCAATAAAGCACAGTTATAGGTCCTTCTTCATTTGTATTGCCCTTTCAGAGAGTATCCTAATAATAAAAATGGCGTTCCTTTGACGAAACCGCATTGTTCTTGTCCTCTCTCTGGCCTGATTCTGCTTCCCGCCCTATTCATCAGAATTCGGACGATCAGTTTTGTTATGTGGCTCATTAAACTGATGGTTCTGTGGAGTCCGCACTCGTTTGATCCTGGCTTCTTATGTAGTGCTATGAAGATAGACTTGCTGAGTTAGGCTGTTCAAAAAATAAGGGCCAATTTTAGAATAAAACTTTTACGTTCTAATATATTATTATAACAGCTGCACACAAAAAATCGTAAAAACATTGACAAAGTGAATAAATTAATGGGCGTTGTGGTGTAGTTGGTTCGGAATGAGAAATCAGGGAGCCGAATTCGAATTCCAGTTGAATTAGTTGCATTCACTTACGTGCAAATACCCTTGGGAAAAGTATTAAGTCGTCTCTTTCCTCCAGCTACGGGTTAAATAGCAGGACATATTGGTTTCTATAGCCTTGGTTCGTAACCAGTCTACCGCAGAAAGAAATTGCAACCTACTAAAGAAAAATCTTCTTCCTAGTCATGAATCAAACGAAACATGATCACGCAAGCGTTTATCACGTATGACACTTAACTGACTGAGAGGTTAAATAGCATGACAGATTAGTTCTATAGCCTTGGTTGGCAACAAGTCTACCGCAGAAAGAAATTGCAACCTACTGTGCGAAAAGCTTCCGCCCAGTCAGTCATATCTTTTTCGATCGCCCAAGCGTGTTTCACGTATGGCACTTAACTGAATAAACCAATAAATTGATTCCACATGAACTCAGCGAAAGTCAAAGAATTTGACGTTTCGATGCGTGTTCAATGCTGCATCTGGGAAATTCGAATGACCCATTTCTTGATCGAATAGTGACTTATGATGAGAACTGGATCTTTTACGACAATCGTAAACGACCGGCTCCATGGCTTGCCCATGGCAAACACTTTCCAGATTCGAAATTGCGACAACAGAAGATTATAGTAACTGACTGGTGGTCCCTCATTGGCGTTACCTATTACATATTTCTGAAATCTAACCAGAGCATAACTCCAGTAACTTGACGAAATGCACATTCATTTAATCAAAATGCAACTGGCACAGGTTAATCGACTGGCACAGGTTAATTCTGCTTCGTGACAATTCTTGACAGGATGACATTTTAGAAGCTCACCGACTTAGGATACGAGACTTTGCCATATCCACCATATCCTCCTGACCTCTCGCCTACTGACTACCATTTTGTATGCCCCTTGACAATTTTTTTTTAAACCAAAAGATATTCCATTGCAAAGAATATGCAGAAATTGTATTCAAAGATTTCTTGGTGTCCAAACCTTTAAAGATTTATCATAGTCATACATAACCTTGTAACTCCATGGCAGGAAATGTATGGATGTTTAGAGTTGCTATTTTGATTGTATTCAAAAATTTCTTGGTGTCCAAACCTTTAAAGTTTTATCATAGAGTCATACATAACCTTGTAACTCCATGGCAGGAAATGTATGGATGTTCAGAGTTGCTATTTTGATTGATTTAAATACTGTTTAAATACATCAATACAGGAATAAAAGTTGATTCTAAAAAAGATTATTTTCCGAACAGCTTCATAAGTGATATGATTTATATCAAAACACCGAGTATAGTTTTCTAAATCCTCAATATACTTGTCAGAGATGAAATATGAGAATGGATTTAGTCTGAATAATTTCAATTTTTCTTTTCATTTCACGTCTATATAATCAAGAACTGGGAAATTAAGGTATGGATAATCAAGGAAATTATGTATCTATATAATCTTGTGTACCAAATACGAGTGCTATCTGGGGTTTTTTTTATTAAAAACTCGAAATGCGAGACTTTGTCACCCTCCCCCCGATTATTTTCCCACTGAAAATGACTTTTTCTAACTCTGCAATTTTTAAGCCAAAAGACATTCCGTTGCACCGAAGATACAGAAACGACATTCAATGATTTCTTGGCGGCGGCACCTTAAAGAGTTTTATCGTAAAAGCATGAATAACCTTGTAACTAACGGTAGAAATATATAGATGTCCAGATTTCTATTTTGACTGATTTAAACACCGTTTAAATACAATAATTAAGAAATAAAGGTCAATTCTAAAATTGGACATGATTTTTCGAGCAACTCAATAACGATAGCTCTACAGCCAGCCGCTCTATTTCCAACGTTCTTCGTGTAATTCATTTAAATTACGAATGTACTGAGGGCTTAATCGACACTCAACTAATCAGAAAACATCAGGGTGTCCCCTATCTCTTGTCTTCGTTAGCCCTCCTTTTCATATTTTCTGTTGAGGTGGGACGGGGCTGTGTGGTGTCGTGAAGTGATCCACCCGTACATGTACCAATTGCAAAGCACGTGCTTCAGACAAACTATGTTCGTTTCTTTCGCGCTGACTTTGGGTCTTTCGCTTTTCTCTTCTTCTGTCCTGTATTCGTTGACTCGATTTTCGACTATTAAGAATATACAATGAACTTACCAGCGGTAACATGCCTGTGCGCAGCGGGAAACGTCTGAAGATCTGGGTGTTTCGAACTCTAAAGAAAAATTGAAAAAGAAAGTGGTAAAAAAAAGGTAAAACAATGCTAAAAAAAAACGCCAAATGACGATAGTTATCTGTTTCTCATGCTTGCGGGATAAGAAATGGAAAGCATGATGGCGGGAAGCGAGGTTGAAAGAAAGATGACGGGAACAGAGATAGATAGAATAATGGCGGGAAGCGAGATACATACAATGATGTGGGGGAAGAGAGATAGAAAGAATGATGGCGGGAACAGAGATAGAGAGAATGATGACGGGAACAGAGATAGAGAGAATAATGGCGGGAAGCGAGATAGCTAGAATGATGTGGGGGAAGAGAGATAGAAAGAATGATGGCGGGAACAGAGATAGAGAGAATGATGACGGGAACAGAGATAGAGAGAATAATGACGGGAAGCTTGATAGCTAGAATGATGTGGGGGAAGAGAGATAGAAAGAATGATGGCGGAAACAGATATAGAGAGAATGATGACGGGAACAGAGATAGAGAGAATAATGGCGGGTAGCCAGATAGCTAGAATGATGTGGGGGAAGAGAGATAGAAAGAATGATGGCGGGAACAGAGATAGAGAGAATGATGACGGGAACAGAGATAGAGAGAATAATGGCGGAAAGCGAGATAGCTAGAATGATGTGGGGGAAGAGAGATAGAAAGAATGATGGCGGGAACAGAGATAGAGAGAATGATGACGGGAACAGAGATAGATAGAATAATGGCGGGAAGCGAGATAGCTAGAATGATGTGGGGGAAGAGAGATAGAAAGAATGATGGCGGGAACAGAGATAGAGAGAATGATGACGGGAACAGAGATAGAGAGAATAATGGCGGGAAGCGAGATAGCTAGAATGATGTGGGGGAAGAGAGATAGAAAGAATGATGGCGGGAACAGAGATAGAGAGAATGATGACGGGAACAGAGATAGATAGAATAATGGCGGGAAGCGAGATAGCTAGAATGATGTGGGGGAAGAGAGATAGAAAGAATGATGGCGGGAACAGAGATAGAGAGAATGATGACGGGAACAGAGATAGAGAGAATAATGGCGGGAAGCGAGATACATACAATGATGTGGGGGAAGAGAGATAGAAAGAATGATGGCGGGAACAGAGATAGAAAGAATGATGGCGGGAACAGAGATAGAGAGAATGATGACGGGAAGAGATAGAGAGAATAATGGCGGGAAGCGAGATAGCTAGAATGATGTGGGGGAAGAGAGATAGAAAGAATGATGGCGGGAACAGAGATAGAGAGAATGATGACGGGAACAGAGATAGAGAGAATAATGGCGGGAAGCGAGATAGCTAGAATGATGTGGGGGAAGAGAGATAGAAAGAATGATGGCGGGAACAGAGATAGAGAGAATGATGACGGGAACAGAGATAGAGAGAATAATGGCGGGAAGCGAGATACATACAATGATGTGGGGGAAGAGAAATAGAAAGAATGATGGCGGGAACAGAGATAGAAAGAATGATGGCGGGAACAGAGATAGAGAGAATGATGACGGGAAGAGATAGAGAGAATAATGGCGGGAAGCGAGATAGCTAGAATGATGTGGGGGAAGAGAGATAGAAAGAATGATGGCGGGAACAGAGATATCGAGAATGATGACGGGAACAGAGATAGAGAGAATAATGGCGGGAAGCGAGATAGCTAGAATGATGTGGGGGAAGAGAGATAGAAAGAATGATGGCGGGAACAGAGATAGAGAGAATGATGACGGGAACAGAGATAGAGAGAATAATGGCGGGAAGCGAGATAGCTAGAATGATGTGGGGGAAGAGCGATAGAAAGAAAGATGGCGGAACAAAGATAGAGAGAATGATAGGAATAGAGATAGAAAAATGCCGGGAAGCGAGATACATACAATGATGTGGGAGAAGAGAGATAGAAAGAATGATGGCTGGAACAGCGTTGGAAAGAATAATGGCGGGTAAATAGATGGAAAGAAAGATGGCGGTAACAGAGATGGGAAGAATGATAGCGGAAAAAGAGAAAGAAAAAATTCTTTGCAGAACCTGAGATATAAAGAATGGTGGCGGGAACAGAGATAGAGAGAATGATAGGAACAGAAATAGAAAAATGGCGGGAAGCGAGATACATACAGTGATGTGGGGGAAAGAAAGAATGATGGCGGGAACAGAATTGGAAAGAATGATGACGTGAAAAGAGATGGGAAGAAAGATGGCGGAAAAAGAGAAAGAAAGAATTCTTTGCAGAACTTGTGATATAAAAAATGATGGCGGGGACAGTGATAGAGAGAATGATGGGAACAGATATAGAATGATGGCGGGAAGCGAGATAGATAGAATAATGTGGGGGAATAGAGATAGAAAGAATAATGGCGGGAAAAGAGATGGAAAGAAAGATGGCGGTAACAGAGATGGGAAGAATGATAGCGGAAACAGGGAAAGAAAGAATTCTTGCAGAACCTGAGATATAAAGAATGATGGCGGGGACAGAGATAGAGAAAATTATAGGAAACAGAGATAGAAAAATGGCTGGAAGCGAGATATATACAATGATGTAGGGGAAGAGAGATAGAAAGAATGATGGCGGGAAGAGAGTTGGAAAGAATGATGGCGGTAACAGAGTTGGAAAGAATGATGGCGGTAACAGAGATGGAAAGAATGATAGCGGAAACAGGGAAAGAAAGAATTCTTTCAAAATCTGAGATATAAAGAATGATGGCGGTGAAGAGAGATAGATAAAACGAAAGCGGAGAATAGGTAGAGATAGAGGGAATGATCGTATGTAACAGTGATAAAAAGATTTCTTGCGGAAATAGCTCTCTCTCTCTCTCTCTCTCTCTCTCTCTCTCTCTCTCTCACTCTCTCTCTCTCTCTCTGGCCTGCTTTTATTACCGACATAAGTTCTCGCATCGCCATACAACTTTAGCAAAAATGCACAAAACGATATGGATGAACCAACAAATAAAAAACGTGCGTGTACACAGAAATATCCACATACACGACCACTAACCCGTCACATCTGAGGGTCGTAGAGGCGCTATGCGTACTTTGCATGTAGAATCAGCGGTGAATGTTGGACAAGATAGACCGTGCCAAAACCAATCTAGTCTGGTTTCCCTTCTCCTAGACTGATCGCCAAACAAATCTTTAGGGAGCAGTCTCACCTGTTATTTTCCCATAACTCGAAGAGGATAAGATTGATTGATTGGTTGACTCGTTTTCTACGGCTTATCAACCAATTGCAAGTTATTCAAAGCCAGCAGATGTAGATTCCAGCCAGAAGTAGTTTCTCTTCCTGAAGGTTTTTATCATATATTCAATAATAATAATAATAACTTTAATCCATTACTGCATAAATTTTCCTTAAAAGTTTATCATTGTTTGCCTAATCTGTCTTGTTGGTTAACGGTTATCTTAAGCCTGGTAAATTTCAAATTTATGGTAACCCACAATCTCAGAAAATGTACGCCATGTACTAATGAGTCATATAGTTTCAGCATACTAGCTTAGTGGGCGTTAACTAACTAAAAAAGGCATGAAATTTACTAATTATTAAATCCAGCGGGCGGCTCCCCAAATTTTGTTTTTTAAATTATTATTATTATTATTGTTGTTGTTGTTGTTGTTGTTGTTGTTATTATTATTATTAGTAGTAGTAGTAGTAGTAGTATTATTATTATTTTTATTAGTATTATCCTTTTCTATACGGTTTTTCGGTTTCTAAAGAAGATCTTGTGTTATGAGTTTCCTGTATCAACTTGTGCGGCCTCAAAATGCATTGGAAATTATTTAATGTAAAAATACATTGAACTTATTTTACTACAGAAATGTATTGAAAATTATCATATGTACGCTTTATTAAACAAATAGATAAAAACGTATCTTCATTTTAATGTAGACTCTAAAAACAAATATTAAAGCTCAATATATACATGTAATGGAATTTATTTTACTCGAGAAATGCATTGGAAATTATTTTACTAGTGAATTGCATTAGAAATTATTTTACTAGGGGATTGCATTGGAAATTATTTTACTAGTGAAATGCATTGGAAATTATTTTTCTAGAGGATTGCATTTGAAATTATTTTACTAGAGAAATACATTGGAAATTACTTTACCAGAAAAATGCATTAGAAATGATTTTATGAAAGAAATGTCTTGGAAAGTATTTTAGTGAAATGTATTGGACAAATATATTGTAAATTTTGATAAAAAAATTCATTGAAAAGTACTTTATCATAGTTCGATAGAATAAAATAAAAAAATGATAGATAGATAGATAGATAGATAGATAGATAGATAGATAGATAGATATGAAGAGACCGAAATAGATAGATAGATAGATAGATAGATAGATAGATAGATAGATAGATAGATAGATAGATACGCACTGTGTGAGAGAGACAGATTTTTCTTGGCACCATATCGCAAATCATCTTTCAATCTATTTCGAACATTAATAATTGTGTAAAAGTCAGATTAAGAAATAAAAAATGATATATTCTGAAAGAGTTCAACAATAACAGTAAAAGGTACATAGCAATTAACGGTAGGTGACAGCTCTATTATGTTTCTTGTTTTGTCTTTTTTTGTTTTTTGTTTTTTGTGGGGGGTTTCCTGGCGACGGTAGGGAACACGCCCCGAGGGGCGGGAATGCAGTCACGTGACGCTCCTGTCATAACCATGACATGGGAACAAGCAGTTTCTCCAGGCGATGTTCGGAAACATTTCACCGCCATATTGAAGAAAAATCGTCAATGGCTTTTTAGAAATATTTGTTTTCCCCAATCACAATGGACGTAAATGCTGTCAAAAATTTAAATCAAGCCGAATAAATGTTCAGACTTCGCTTCGTCTTGGACGAAGACTCGGAAAAATTGTGGATCGGATCTACGCTGAAGATTTAAACGGGGCTTGTAGGCCGGCCATATTCACTATGGCCGCAGTTATCTTTGCTAGCATGTAGAAACTGTCACTGAACACGTGTAGCCTTGTGTCAAACTAAGATGAATAATTTATCAGTACTAAACGCTCCTAATAAGTATCAGTAACAAAAATGTTATTGGAATTATGCTTTTCCATTCATTTTTGTTTTCTACACACACAAAAACACACATATATAGATATACACGCACACAAAAGCACACATCCATGAAGAAAAGCTGGAAATATACACTGGGACACACACACGTCTACACAATCATACATATATTTATACATGCAAATTAGTATAATTATATGTCTGATGGATTTAAATGTTATATATATATATATATATATAGAGAGAGAGAGAGATAGGAAAAGTGTTTTAATCTAAACTGTTTCACATTTTTAAGCTTCTTCAGAGATCTGTTTAAAGGACAAGAATTTTTTTAATTTTAAATTTTTAAGAAACAAAAGAGACATTATATTTGAATGTTGATACAGGCTTGATTCTTTTATCAGATACGTATTAGGTGCAATAAAGCAATAGACGTTTATTTTAAATGTAAGTGTATTTATGTATAGGAAAAGCTTTCTGTTTATATCTATTTGCGCCATGTGTATTAAAACAATAAACGTTTATTCAAATGTAATTGTATGTACATAACTGTTTATATGTATGTGTGAGTAATAATGTACATATGAAGTGTATTAAAACAATGTACGATTCTTTAAATATGTGTATCAGAAAATCATAGGTGGTTAAATGTATAAATGTATGTGTTTATAAGTCGGTAACGTTAGAGTGCGTGCGGGCGAGCAACGGCACAGTTTTGTATCTAAACGTAAACAAAGCGAGGAAATTTTTGTTGAAGGTACAGTTCGACCTTATCTGACTAATTGCTTCTTTTGGTAAGAGTGTCAGAAATAACGATAGCATCCTCTAATCTGAGAGACGAGTGTTCGAATCCTGTTAGCGTAAATTTTCTTTAATAACATTTCTCAAACATTGAAGCTGATCGACGGAAAGAAATATGTTTATAAATAAATGGGACGTCTACTCAAATACAGAGTATCCACTAAAAAGCTTAGCGTGTTAAAAGCTATATATATATATATATATATATATATATATATATATATATATATATAAATTCATTGACTAAATTTTGAATCATTTTTATTAATGTAAACGCTAATTTAATTGATATATATAAATAGATAATTTAGTGTATCGAGGCAGCAAATAATTTTCTAAACATATACTGTTAAATATAAGAGACAATGAATGTATGTTATGTTTAATCATGAGCTGTTCTAAACATCGTATTTTGGCTTTAATTTCAGTTGAAAATAAAAACAAAAATTCTCCAACATTCTGATAATTTTTTATTAAATTGGTTCTAAGCTTTCGGCTCACATGAACCATCTTTAGAAAGGTTATAGGAACGATCACACAAAAACATCCACCATCAGTGACGATTTTATCTTGTGTTGACATAAAACTCCGCTAAGCAACGGTAACAGTTACCAAAAATAGCAAGCGCTAAAATTAAACAACATTTCTCAGAAAGACATAGTCATGTAGGTAATATCAGACAGATTTTAGTCAACAATACAATAATCCTCACTCATACACAGAGTAAAAGAACCTTCAGATATTGGAGGCCATCTACATTAAATCCAAACAACCCACACTTAATAAAATCACGTTTAAATCTTGTCATAACACATTACATTGCATTTAAATATATGGTTCTGTTATCATTTCGAGCTATCACGCGGTGTGACGTCATAGACCCGCATTGCAAATTTGCGAACTGCGTTTGCTATTGTTAAGAATGTTTTGTTAAGAATGATAAAATACTATCGGTAAGGGATTTTTTTTTTTTTCAGTAAATAAATTATATAAAATTGTCCGAATGTGTTATTTATTCAATCGCTTTCGGCTATATTTTTAGCCATTATCAAGGATGAATATATAGATTGTTTTATGTATGTATGTATGTATGTATGGTGATAGGAATGTTTTATTTTCAAAATACACTCAGCACATTCTGGTTGTGTTCATGTCTGATATTATTGACTGCTGGATTTTTCTTTTTTATTAATAATGCTTCCATTATCTTTAACCGTTTTTACATGTAGCTGATGTTATTATTGTATTATCGACGAATATATTACGAATAGTTTGGTAGGTCTCCAATATGTATTTAAATACGGCTTAATAGAACTATGGACAGAGAGATGTAACGTGAGTCTTCTTGTTAAACATGTAGGAGTATATCCAATGTAATTATTTACGAATTTGGATTGATCAGGAACACAGTTCTTTAAAGAACATGTAAATTCGTAAATGACATTGGTTCTATGTCATTTAGATCTTGCAGGTGAATTATTTATGACAATTGTAATTGATAATTCATTTAATTTTCTTGATTTTGTCAACTGGAGTTGTGTATCTGCTTACAATGTTTCTGGGTGAAGACCAAATACCTTACAGAAGAAAAAAATTCAAAGAAAGAAAGAAAGAAAGAAAGAATCTTCTCAAGTATTTTACACTCATTTTAGACGGCAGGGGTACACTCGTGTGTTAAATAAATCATACTCCATTGCATTTGGCTGATATATTTATTCTTGTAAATAAACGATTTAATAAAATAGTGTTTAATTATTTTGTTTTGAATTCGTAAGATAAAAAAAGAGAATTCATAAATCCACTCACCTAATTTAGGATTTATTTAAATTCTAAAAATAGCTTTTTAAAAAATAAAACTTGTCAAGGGCGTATACAATAATAGCGGTGTCAATGGAAAAAACGTCCTTTTGACACGCTGTTTTTTTGTGGTTATGAACGTTAATCTTTACCAGTAATTCGCTGCCTCACTTACTTCTCACTTATTTTCCTTCATATTCAATTTAAAGAGTAAATAATGTCGATTCGCATTTTATGTTCATCCTTGATTTTTCCCTAAAATATAGTTAAAAATTGCGGATGAATGAATAGTTTAATGGATATCAACGGATAAAGTAGTGCCGGCGAATCGTGGTCGAATTTTGGATTAGTATATTGTGTTACTTTCTAAACTAATTTTTTGGCGAAAGACATGAATTTTACCTCCAACTGTGGGTTACAGAGCAAGGAAACCATTTTAAGAGAAGGACAACTCCGAATTCAAAACCTACCTGAAGAGAGACAGGCTTCGTCTTGTTTGTTTACCGAAGAAAAACCACTGCTGCTACTACAGCCACAGTATACGTGATACACCTGTGATCTTAATTGATTTTGTGTCTCCCGAAAGTTAAATTATCATTATTCTTTAAAAAAAGTGGGGGGGGGTTCTTAAATTGCATGTTATTACAAGATATACGGAATTGATTTAAAGTCAAAGACACTTCTAAGATTTCTTTAATATTATGTGAAAATATCACTGGGAAATTTTGCATCAGGCTGAAATAATTTTCTATAGGCGTTTATACATTTTTTTTTATATTAATTCTTTGCCAACGCCTTTCTTTACTGAAATTTATTTTTTAATATTTCCAAAGATTTCTATACTATTTTTCTATTTTTAATCTTTTTTCTCATAATTCTGAATTGCATTATTATATTTTTTCATTGAGATCCGTTTGCATCCGCGCGCATGCGCAGCAGCTTTCTGTTTGTCAATCTGCGCAGTACTGAGTATTTCCCACCGTACGCCAATGACCTCAAGGCTCTTTATCCGCAGTCTAAGCAAGAGGCTCTTCAAGCCACGGGGTATCTTCTCAGAGAAGCAACTCCGACATGTGTCATGTCAGCAGTAACACTACCCCACCAGTGAGAAACTGACTAGGCTTTGTGGGTTATCATAAAACCCACATGTTTTCCGCTATCTTCGTGGGGCCCCCACAGCGGCAACCAGGGAAACACATATGCTGCCAACAAACGTAATCAGCTTTAGACTTACCCCTATGGTCCCAGCATGGACAGCGAAACAGTCAGCACTCCTCAACGGAAACTGACCGACGTACTGTTCACCAAAGGCCAACGGCAAGTACCCGGATGTTCTTGAAATGAAACACGTTCAAATGTCAAGGGTTAGTAACGATTCGGTGGAAAGGATCGACAAATCGTGCATTTTCTTTTCACTGCCATTTAAACAAAAAAAAAACATTTATTTCTCCTTTAATATTAAGCAAAAAAAAAAAAATCTAGCCCACAACAACAAATATTTATTAACCGACAACTCTAAAAATAAAGTTGATTTTTAATAGATTTACGAGTAAATATTCTTTTAAACGTTGTAAAATATGATGTGCTTTCAGCGATATATGCAAACTTCAAGAAATCGACAATTACATGGACACTACTATCGATATTTAAACAATTTATATTAGCGTGTTCGCTAAGTAATTATGTTTTATCAGAAATGATGTGGTCCTGGGCATGATGATAAACTGCATCCGGCAGCAAGGCCTCTGATTGAAAGGTTGTGAGGAGCATGAAACCACTTCTTAATTGTTGTTGTTCTCAGGTCCACCTTAACCCGGAGTGGTAGCACCTGTTAGGGTCCTAGCTATGGGCAAATAGTTAACCCCCAAACTGAGGTCAAAACACTATGAAACTATAACAATAAACTTTTATAGAAATGTATACATAAAAATAAACTTTTATAGGAAAATATATATTTTTGAAGAAAAAATTATTACCATAACTCATTTTTGAAGGAAAAAAAAATTATTCTCGGCAAAACATTTTTGAATACAAAACTAGAAGAAATATTCAGTTTTCTGAAATAAAAAAGAATAGAAACAAAATATTTTCCTTAAAATCTGACTAAATCAACCTTCTCACTATAACCGAACATTAAAAAAAATACCTTAAAACCCCACCTTTTTGGCATTAAAAAACCCACTATTGCCATCTCCTATCTTCTTAAAACCTGTCATTTTTTTTTTTGTCCTTCCTTCAATCCTCCCCATTTTCTGTCTTCTCCCTATCTTTCACTTTCAGTTACTATAAATCTCTGCATTTTAGTGGCATTGCCAAATAGCTTGGCTGAAATGATTTTTCAAAAAAGACAATTTCCAATATCTTTTTGTTTTCCTGTTAATCAAATCGCCATTTTGTCTGTTAATCAAACCGCCATGTTTTTTGTAAAACAAACAGCCATTTTTTCTACTAATCAAATCGCCATTTTGTCTGTTAATCAAATCGCCATTTTTTCTGTTAATCAAATCGCCGTTTTTTCTGTTGAACAAATCGTCGTTTTTTCCTTTTAATCAAGTCGACATTTTTATCCCCGTTTTGCTGTTAATCAAATCGCTGTTTTTTCTGTTAATCAAACCACCATTTTTTGTCAATCAAATTGCCGTTTTTTGCTAATCAAACGGCCGTTTTTTGTTTATCAAACCGCCATTTATCTGTTAATCAAATCGCCGTTTTTTCTTTCAATCAAGTCGAGGTTTTCTTTCTGTTAATCAAATCGCCATATTTTCTGTTAATCAAATCGCTGTTTTTCTGTTAATCAAGTCACCGTTTTTTTTCTGTTATTTAAACCATGTTATTTGTTAATCAAATCGCCGTTTTTTGTTAATCGAACGGCCGTTTTTGTTAATCAAATCGCCGTTTTTCTGTTAAACAAATCATTTTTTCTGTTAATTAAATCGCTATTATTTCTGTAAATGTAATCGTTGTTTGTTTGTTTTTTCTGTTTATCAAACCGTCATTTTACTTTTAATGAATCTGTAATTTTTCTTGTTTATCAAATCGCTATTTTGTCTGTTAATCAAGCTGACATTTTTTTCCTGTAATGCAATCACCGTTTTTTCTATTCAACAAATCTCCGTTTTTCTGTTAATCAAATCGCCGTATTTTATGTTAATCAAACCGCCATTGTTTTAATCAAACTGCCGTTTTTTTCTGTTAATCAAGTTGCTATTTTTTCTGTTAATCAAATTGCCGATTTTTCTGTTAATCAAATCCCCGTTCGCGCCTGTCACGACTTCATAATTTCTCTTTTTCTAATAAAGACATGGAGGTACAATGAAATAATTGATTGATACTCAGATAGAAGGATCGGAAAACCGAGTTCGAATTCCAATCTAGTTCGTTGTATTCACTTCCATGAATGCCTTTGAAAAAGTATGAACCTGATTTTCAAACAGGATTTTCTGGGGATCTTTGATACGCTATCGATCTCGGCTCTTCCAAAAATAGTGTTTAGTACTGCACAAGTTTTCATCCAAAAATACGTGCGGGTAAACTGGATGAGTTGCCGTACCCTAACACATCGAAAACGATCGAAGTATATATATATATATATATATATATATATATATATATATATATATATATATATATTAATGATTTTACCCCAAGCAAGGCGGTACCGCCACTGATGTACAGGAGGCTACATAAGAGAGTAAAAGTTTTAGACAGGAGGAGAGTAAAGAGAAAGACGAACAAGCTACAGATAAAGGGCAAGAGAAGGATGTGAACACAGGTTTGAATACAGCTGCGAAGGTAGAGAGAAAGGAAAAAGAACAAGATACAAGGGGTGATGTAGGAAGGATTGGAGTTAAGTGGATAAGAGATGGGAATTGACTTTGCATTTAAATTCCTGGAGGTTGTAGCCGTCAGAAAAGCAAGTATATGGAAGGGAATTCCACAGGCGGGAAGCGCGAGAAAAGAAGCTTATAGAGTAGAATTGTCGCCCTGCATTTGGCTGATCTAACTGTAAAAGGGTGGGTCATTGTTGACAGTCTGGTTGCCCGAGTAAATTCTCGTGGAGGGCGTACCAGTGGCCTAAGCTCGTCAGAGCAGAAGCCATGAAAATATTTGTAGAAGAGACAGAGGGAAGCCACATCCCACCGGTGAGAAAGTAGTTAGAAAGAGCTGCCAGGTCGGGACCAATCACATTACAGATTCTCCTTTAGAGCCTGTCGAGAACACTGAGACGAAGATATATATGATATTATTTTTAGGCCCATATAGGATATCATGTTTTCGATTATGTAAAGGTGTTTGTTTCCTCGTAGCTTTCCAGTAAGTACCTGACTCATCCTGCTATGCTGTATCAAACCATGCGTGAAGTACTGCTGCTTTCCAGTCTTGGCTTTCTAGTCTTGGCAGAATTCAAAAGCGTCTACACGGCCTTGTGGGTGATTAATTATTTTCCATCAAACAAAATTTCGCGAGATTCTTGCTATTCTATTGCCATTTCTATTGAAAATAACCTGACGTGTGACAGTGCTTAGTTCCACCAGTTCAGATCTGAGACCGGCCATAAAACTTACAGTTACACGAACCATCCCCAATTCATTCATATTCTATTAGTAAGGAGGAAATTCCACTTCTTACTGAGAACTACTTTTTTGTGTAAAAGACTCCCGAAAGGATGCTCACATTACAATCTCTTCAAGTCTGTTATCTAAACTTATTTATAAATGGAACTTTGTGTGTGTCTGTGTCCGTTACCTATAGACTCCGAAACGGCAGAACCGATTCTCTTGAAAATTTACACAGTTGTACTATAAGCGTCTGCGATTGTTCTTAGCTAAGTTTTGTGTCGAGGTACCTCCGATAAATATCGAAAATCGATAATCGAAAAATCGAGTTATGGTAGGAGTGGTCCGATTTTAATCAAATTTGATACACTCATAGACAAAGACATAAGAAACGATATTCAGAAGTTTCAAGGTTGCAGTTCTTACAATAGAGCAGAAAATTTGATATCGATACCAGGAAATCAAAATTTGACTTACATCCATTCATTTTTCTTTCAGTCTACGGTTTCGCTTTAACTGGAAACAACTATTGCTTTTTAGTCTTTCGTGCCAACGTCCAAAGAGTCTGAGCTCCAGGACCATGGATTAGTTTTAAAGCTTTCATTACACCCGAGCAACGCCGGGCTATACTGCTAGTGTTTTATAAACCGTTACCTTTCCAAACTTTTCGCATAAACTCTACTTCTATGCTGGACAATCTCTTCAAAGATGAAAAAGATATCTGAAGCAGCAGAAATTTGCTTCTACAGAAGGATGCTGAGGATACCATGGACCTAATATGTGAGCAACAACGAGGTTTTAGAGAAAACAGAAACGTAAAAGGAAATTTCAGATTAACGTCAGGGGAGATGTTTCAGGGGGACATAATGATGAGAAAAGGCTTAGAAAATCTGATACATACAAGGCAGATAGAGAGCATAAAAGACAGAATAAAACAGCGTGTAACATACTTGATAGACTTGAGTAAATAAATGGCGAAACAGAGCTTAGGAGAAATCACGAAAACATAAAATCTATTGAGCTACACAGGACAAGAAATTGTGGCGAACCATGGTTGCCTACCTCTCGAGAGCACACGGCAAATAAAAAAAAAACTTCTACTCTAACCGCCTATACAGTAACCGCCCTTCAATAGCTCTCTAACGTGAGTGGCTCTTGTAATCAAAGAATATTTTACGGAATGTGTTAACTATGAAGCCAAGTGGAACAATAAACCATCTTTTCCCTTCTTTAGTATTAGTTATTAATTTTGTATTCAAAGTATATTTTATGGAAGACATTTCTCGTTTACTACAAAGTAAAACGTATATATATTGATATCATAAAATTACTTATTTACACTTTAAATCGGGATATTTTTTAATTAAGACGTTTTTCCTGCCTTTCATTTGTTTGCAGGCTGGGATTTTTTTTTACTTATGTGAATGAGTGAGCCTCTGCCGTCAAATATGACGGCAAAATATTTATGTCGATATTCTGTCTAAAATAATGGCAACTTATATATTGATGTACCTATACTATTGAGTATCTTACATTAAGACATAAGAAAAAATACAAATTAATCCAAAGCCCCCCACTGATCGCGACAGAAGGATATATATATATATATATATATATATATATATGTGTGTGTGTGTGTGTGTGTGTGTGTGTGTGTGTTACGGAAATTAACAAAGAGTAACGAAACTTGGTTATAAACAACCGACAATTAGTATAAACAGACCTAACATATATATATACAGAGAGAGAGAGAGAGAGAGAGAGAAAGAGACAGAGACAAAGAGAGTGTTAAATTGTAATGAGGTTTAGCAATGAATTTTTTTTTTCAGAAGAAAGGTATTTTAGGCAAGTAGGTCTTTTGTCATGAAGTGTTCGATATCAAGAAAGAGATAGAGCATTAATAGAATTGATGTAGAGAAGTTCCCTTAACTGCACACTAGTAGCAATACTGGAGTGAAACGAGTGTAAAAAAAAAAACAAAAAAAAAAACATTAATTTGAAATATATATATATATATATATATATATATATATATATATATATATACTAGCAGTATAGCCCGGCATTGCTCGAGTGTAAGGAAAGCTTTAAAACTAATCCATGGTCCTGGAGCTCAGACTCTTTGGACGTTGGCACGAAAGACTAAAAAGCAATAGTTGTTTCCAGTTCAAGCGAAACCGTAGACTGAAAGAAAAATGAATGAATGTAAGTCAAATTTTGATTTCCTGGTATCGATATCGAATGAGATTTTTTCGTAGTAAACTGAATTTTAAAGGCTAAATAAGTCCTCTGAGTAAATGGTATCATGGCTGAGACTAAGAACTACAATTATACCAACTTAGAGCCAAACCCGAAGCAAAAACTAAAATAAAAAGGCAGAAAAACTGATTTTGATCAGACCCGGTAGGATATCGGGGTATCGATTTCCAATATCGGAGTCAAATAAGTCATTCCTTCTATAACCCGATTTTTTAGATTATCGATTTTCGATATTTATCGGGGGTACCTCGACACAAAACCTAGCTAAGAACACTCGCAGACGCTTATAATACAGCTGTGTAAATCTTCAAGAAAATCGGTTCAGCCGTTTCGGAGTCTATAGATAACGGATACACACACACAGACACACAGACACACAGAGACAAAGTTCCATTTATAAATAAGTTCACATATATATATATATATATATATATATATATATATATATATATATATATAACGGCCTTTATTATATACTCTTCTACACCACATAATTATTGCAAAAAATAAAATAAAATAATAAGGCATTTTTAAAGATCAAACACGCGGAAAGTGAATTCATAACTGGAAGTAAAGTTTAATAACTAGTAGTATAGAGAATGAACTGAGCTGACGCCGCCTCGCTATTGTCTCTCTATATATACAAATAAATGCACAACGGTTTTTATTATAATAGAGAGGATAATTAATAAGAAAAAATATACCTTTATAAAAGAAACCGAACGTTTATAAACTTTCTCGTTCTTTATTAAAGAGTTTTCAAAATCCCAGGCCGGTAGACGTCAATTATTCTGTTAAAAAAAAATACAGAGATATCTACTTAAACACGCTTATCTACTACAGACAACATAAGAAAAAAAAACGAGAAAAAAAAAACGAAGTTTTATTATTCATCGACAATCAATTAGCGGATGTGACGTCACAATCAAACGGATTCGCTTAAGATTCTCTCTGTCCCTAGTTGGTTTGTTATTCTGTCTGGTCAGTGCAACATTATTCTTATTCTCTGCCGCTGCACCCCCTACTCTGAATTATTATTGTGGGTATCTCCCCGTCGTGTCTACTTCATTGCGTGCGGGTTTCTAGATCAGAGCTCGTTATGACCGTCAAAAGCGGGTGGTATCGGAGAGCTTTAGATGAAGACGGTCAACCACAAACTATCTAGGGGTACTAGCTGGGCCTTTTATTTTAGAAGAGAGAAGGGATCTTACTTAATACAATAGAAAGGACACTTATAAAAATGTTAGTCGGCCGCCGGCAATGGAAACAAGATGTCTCTTTGTGCATCAAAAGGCAGCAATGTTCATTGTTTTCAAAAATGCAAAGTTCAGAGAATAGCAAAAAAAAAAAAAAAAAAAAAAAACAATTAAAGAGAGTATAAAAGAGAAAAAACGAAATCGTAAAGTTTAGGATTAAGGTTAGGGTCAAGGATTGTTAAAATGAGTAGGTGAAGGGCAGAATTAAATTTGGAAAGTTTAGCAATAAAATCAACAAAACAAATTACTGTATTCATCTGGGGTACAGTGAATATCGGCTCTGAATGTGAAATCGGAGAGCCGAGTTCGAATTTCCGTTGAATTCGTTGCTTTCGCTTACTCACAAATAACCTTGGGAAAAGCATCACTCCATCGCTACCACCTCCAGCTGCTGGTTAAATGGCAGGACAGATTGGATTATATAGCGTTGGTTGGAAACAAGTCTACTGCAAAAAGTCATGGCAACCTACTGCGGGAAAATCTTTGCCCAAGCGTGTATCACGTATAGCACTTAACTGACAGATTGCAGTTAAATCCTACGAAAAAGAACTCATACAGCAAAAATAAATAAATAAAACCAACACTTTTGATAAAAGGAAAGAAAAAAAGGGGTCCTTTGTTTACTTTCGTGAGTGCGATACGAAGATCCGAAGGTGAAATGGTATGGCCAAGAATGCATTCTAGAAGCTGAGTAAAGTATTAAGAGACAGGAAAATTTCGCTGGAAACAAAGAAGAGAGTACTGGATTGCTGTGATGTCTGTTCTTCAATATGGCAGCAAATGCTGGACAAATTCATCAAAGAAAGAGGAAAGACTTGATGCAACCAAAATGTTGTTCTACAGAAGGATGCTGAGGATATCATGGACAGAACGCGTGAGCAATGACGAGGTTTTGGAGAAGATGTGCACAAAAAGGAAATTGATACTTAACATCAGGGAAAGACAGCTGGAGTTTTGGGGACATGTAATGAGAAAGGAAGGCTTGGAGAACCTGATGCTCACGGGACGGATAGAGAAGAAGAAAGACAAGGGACGCATGATATACATGATGGACTTGAGTAGATGGATAGTGAAGCGGAGATTGAGTGAGATAACAGGAGAAGGGGTATTAAGAGTGACAAGAAATAGGGAAATGTGGATGGCCTACGCTTACGTTCTGAAGGGACACGGAACATAGAAGAAGAAAAATCGTTACGAAAATTCATGATGAATGTTAGGGTATAAGACCTTTAAATTGTCAATAGACATTAATAAAATTAAATTGAATAAATATTGACGTATTTAATTTTCTACGACAATCTGAGTATTTCTTTCCTCTTGTTGACGTCCACTATTAGACTGTGCCTACAAAATACATCCACTATCAGACAGTGCCTACAAAATACATCCACTATTAGACAGTGCCTACAAAAACATCGTGAATACAGTAACCAGAAAAATCGTTACGAAAATTCATGATGAATGTTAGGGTATAAGACCTTTAAATTGTCAATAGACATTAATAAAATTAAATTGAATAAATATTGACGTATTTAATTTTCTGCGACAATCTGAGTATTTCTTTCCTCTTGTTGACATCCACTATTAGACAGTGCCTACAAAATACATCCACTATTAGACAGTGCCTACAAAATACATCCACTATTAGACAGTGCCTACAAAATACATCCACTCTTAGACAGTGCCTACAAAATACATCCACTATTAGACAGTGCCTACAAAATGCATCCACAATTAGACAGCGCCTACAAAATGCATCCACTATTAGACAGTGCCTACAAAATACATCCACTATTAGACAGTTCCTACAAAATACATCCACTATTAGACAGTGCCTACAAAATACATCCACTCTTAGACAGTGCCTACAAAATACATCCACTATTAGACAGTGCCTACAAAATACATCCACTCTTAGACAGCGCCTACAAAATGCATCCACTATTAGACAGTGCCTACAAAATACATCCACTATTAGACAGTTCCTACAAAATACATCCACTATTAGACAGTGCCTACAAAATACATCCACTATTAGACAGTGCCTACAAAATACATCCACTATTAGACAGTGCCTACAAAATACATCCACAATTAGACAGTGCCTACAAAATACATCCACAATTAGACAGTGCCTACAAAAACATCGTGAATACAGTAACAAAAAATGGCAACAACAATCTTAAAATAAAGTAAATGGTGTAAATAATTACAATACCTTGTCTCAGAAATATAGATACACCTTTAAGAAGGAGCTTACAACAGCCGAAACGTGAATATGACAACAAAGATGAAGACGACAGCCTGAACAATGTAAAAAGTGTAAATATCTGATCTCAGAAATATAAACAGATATTCTCGTTATGCTATTGCAAATTTTGTGAAAAGTCCTGAAAGATATCCTATCCAGCCATTATCTTATATATGTATTTTTGGTAACTATTGCCGTTGCCAAGCGGAGTTTTATGTCAACACAAAATAAAACCGTCGGTGATGGTGGATTTTATAATATTTCAGTTTAAACAACCTCTCTGAAGATGCCTCATGTAAGCCGAAAGCTTAGAAGAAAACCAATAAATAATTATCCAAATGTTGGAGAATTTTTGTCTTTATTTTCAACTGAAATTAAAGCAAAAGTACGACGTTTAGAACGGCTCTTGATTAAACATAATAGACATTCATTGTCTCTTATATTTAATAGCATATATATATATATATATATATATGAGAAATTGTAGGAAGATAATATATATATATATATATATGTCATCCGCATACAAGCCTGTTTCACTGTATCACAGCTCATCAGTGTGGATATATATATATATATATATATATATATATATATATACACACAAATGAATAAGGAGTTCCCTCTCCTTTTCTCCTGTTTTCCTCCTTTTGTTTATTATTTCCTCTATGTCCTTTTTATAATCTCTATTTTGGTTTCTCATTTTCCCTACCCCCTTTACCTCGCACACAAACATTTTACCAATATAAGGAAATTTCCATCTCTTTCCAAAATAGCGTTTACTACCTGATGAGACATAGTCTTTGTGGTGGATTGTAATTTGAACATGTTCTAAAGTATAATATATATATATATATATATATATATATATATATATATATATATTCTATGAAGTGATATAAAATAAAAGTTACCAGCAATGAACTTTCTCCGTCGGTATATTTGACTGATTTATCCCACTTGGTTTAAATGCGATTGTACTTCGGACTTAAAGAGGTCCTGTTAATAGACGAAGCGGCTACTATTGTCAAAACATCAGAAAGAAAACATTTAGAAAGATCCCTTCGCTACCACTACTACAAAAAGTGGATTTCATGAGAAAAATAATTGTTAAAAAATTATCAGCAATGAAGTTTCCCCATCGCGACAGATGCACTGCTGTTAGTTGCTCGGTATATTTAACTGATTTCTTCCACTTGGTTTAAATGTGATTGTGCTTAAATTGTGTCTTGTTCGTAGACGAAGCGGCTACTGTCATCAAGACGATGACTTACCACATTATCAGAAAGAAAAAGCTTTTGAAAGACTCCTCCGCTATCAAAGAGTGGATTCCATGAAAAAAACTGTTTTAATAAAAAAAGATTATAAAACATAAACTGACATTCATATAAATATTATATAAGTTGCCCAAGTTATTCAGAAATATCTAAAGCGGCAGTTTTCAACCAGTGTGTCTGGGCATACGAATACGCTCTGAAAGGTAGCAAAGCGCACCCCAAGTTAACAGAACAGTTATTTAGCAATTATTTTTATATTTAAAAAAGCACAGGTTTCACACAGGCCTACTTCAATATATAATTTGTTGTCTTAAAAATAAATACTTATTTCAGGAGTTCTTTATCATTTTCAAATTTTATGACTAATTTATCATTCAGTCAGTCAGTTAAGTGCCATACGTGATACACTCTTGACTGACTGGGCCGAAGATTATCCCTCAGTAGGTTGCCATTACTTCCTGCGGAAGACTGGTTGCCAGCCAAGGCTATATAACACAATCTGTCCTGTTATTTAACCCATGGAAAGAGGGAAGAGACAAATTAATACATTTCTCAATTGTATTTGTGCAGTATGTGAATGTAAGGAATTCAACCGGAATTCGAACTTGGCTCTCCGGTTTCTTGTTCTGTGTCGATATCCACTGCTCCACAACGTACATGAACCCCAGAGTTTCAGTTATAATTTCAAGCGAACCCTGAAGTGTGGACAAGTAAAGTTACCAGCGATGAACTCTCCGCATAGAGGTGGAAGCACTGCTGTTGGTTGATCGGTATATTTAACTGAATCTTCTTCTTTTCTTCTACCTGGTTTAAATGTGATTATGTTTTGGGCTTAAAAGGGGACCTGTTAATAGACGAAGCAGTCACTATTGTTAACCCCTCATGTTCTGCTTCGACGCGAACAGCATCCTTTTCGCATCTCTAGCAGTTGTTACCTGGGTTTTCTATACGTCTTTCCTATCTTTCGAAGATAGAGCAATAGCCGTCACTTCGAAAATTAGCAGAATTATCGACAACGCATAGGATTACCCATAAGTGAAATATAAGGAAAACAGGGATAACAAAGTCTTACCGGATATTTAGTATCGCTTTTCAATCAGACAACAAAATATAAGCAAAACGTCAGTCAGTTAAGTGCCATAAGTGAAACACGCTTGGGCGATCATGTCTCAAAAGAGACATGACTGACTGGGCAGAAGATTATCCCACAGTAGGTTGTCATTGCTTTCTGCGGTAGACTGGTTACCAGCCAAGGCTATAAAACCCAATCTGTCCTGTTATTTAAACTATAACTGGAAGGAAGAGATATATTAATACCTTTCCCAAGGGTATTTGCGCGTAAGTGAATGCAATTAATTCAACTGGAATTCGAACTCGGCTCCCCGATTTCTCGTTCCGAGCCGATAGCTACTGCGTCACAACGGTAACACGACTAAAAATATAACTGGATTTTGCTTGAGGACTACAAAAAAATGTGTTCGTCATTCATGAGTTGGTCACAAAGCACCAAGCAAATTGACTAAAAGAACAGGAAATTCGCGGAAGAATCAAAACCACGCGTAAAATATCATTAATGAAAACAGGTAGAATACTGTGGATAGTCCTGCAGTCTTCAGGAGACTTGCTTTCAATTTATCTACTGTTAAAGAGACCAGAATAAATTTCGAGAATATTTAGATGTTTTCCCATGATCTCCAGTAAAAAACAAAAGTAGATCAGTTACTACTGGTAGGATGAATGAACAAGAACAACATAATAATTGATTACTGAGGAAAGTGCTGAAATAAAAAGAGACTTGCTGTCACATGATCTCCAGTAAAAAAAAAAGACCAGTAACTATTGTCGCGAAAACTTAACGAGTACTAAATAAGGACAACAGAATACGAATATTAAGGAGTTTTGCAGTCACATGATCTCCAAGGAAAGTACTACTATTGTGAAAACTGAAAAATAAAACCACTTCAATACTGAGGAATGTGCTGGATTATTGGGTATATTTGCTCACCCGTGAAAGAGAATAATCTCTTCAGAACATATCCCATCATGGTTCTCCACAACTTCCTATTTCGTGTGGCTCTTAGTTTTTCTATCATTGCTAAGACACAAGCCCTGCGTTCCGCCATCGATACATACAGGTTCGGTATGAGTCATCTTGGCGTGGTGTAATGGTTAACAAGCTTGTTCCACTAAAACAATGACGACTCACTGTGTACCCCATACTTCCGGGTTTGTGGCACATTTGAGCTCACAAAACAATATTTGTCAGGTAAGTAGCTCGCTTCCTTCCCTATCTCTCTTGCCCCCATTATACCCCGGGAAGGTTAAATTTTCTCAGCCTCCACCCTTCTTCATTATGGGTCTAAGGAATTTCAGTTGTCTTTTTCTGATTTTGAGTAGAAGGGTTCTTTCTTTCGCCATTTTATTTAGGACGTCCGTGCTGATTACTCCCTCCATGGAATTCTCAGCGTCCTTCTGTAGTGTCTGCCAGTGTGAAAAAAGTACAAGGTGATGGATTATTGAGGAAATAAGTGCAATATTCCACATTTACGCCTAGTATATATTTATATATTGATTATTTAATTACACAGTTTTTGCTCATAATAAAATTAAACCAGTACACAGATGTATTAAAAAGTATTCAATACAAATATTGTAGAACTTTTGAATATTCTTAAATTGTAAACGAGTTATTACGCCACCTAGGTTTCTACTATGTGGTGTCTTCAGACGATTTGCAATAACTGATTTTACCGGGGTTTTTTTTGTTTGTTTGTTTTTTGTTTGGTTTTGTTTTTTGTTTGTTTTTGTTTTTTTGTTTGTTTGTTTCCTTTTTAAGAAGACTCACGCAACGGGGAATTTTTGAACGCGCAATTTTTAAAATTAGAAGAAATTATAATAATAGTGCACAATAACATGTGCATCAAATGAATTTATAAATATTTAATAGTTACCTATATTGCTGTTTCATCAATGAAAGAATTAAGAAAATGTACGGTGTTTCGGACGAGTTCATCTTTTCTTCCATGCCTTGTAAAATTTTGCAAAGTAATAATAACAAAAGAACCATTCTATTTCCAACTAGAATTATCCACTTGGCAATAAATACTAAAAATAGTATGAAATACACCATTTCTTTTAAAAAACTGAGGTGGTCTAATAATTATGGCCAGTAGTATATATATATATATATATATATATATATATATATATATAGGGTGTATCAAAAATAGGGTTCTTCACAGCAAAACAAGAACAAACGTCCGTGTAAATATGTCGGCAAATATGTCCGCAAATCCATCGTTTTTAAGTTATTAAGTTCAGAGTTTACGGTAGACGTTATTAAATGTACAATTCAAAATATCATCCAAAATACATATTACCATAGTCTATGGTGCTACCGATCCTACCTCAGCAAAGCGACAGTAAACAGCTGCAAAGTTTGGATGATTCGGCTGCCTTTGATCTGGAAACGCAATCTGATAAAGTCGTGGACGTATGTAACATATGTAACTTCCTGCTCACAATACGAGTAACATGCTCTTGGTATACGGAACAAGTTACCTCAGTTAACTCAAGACTACACGTTAAACGTTGAAGTCATACTAGCCACAAATGTACACGAATGACAAATAAAACCTAATCTACACAGCAACACAGCGCCAAAAATGTTCTTGCCTTGTCTTGGCGGTTATGAAGTTTTGTACTACCAACCATAATTTTAAATATATATATATATATATATATATATATATATACCGCTCATTTCTGATATACATATATATATATATATATATATATATATATATATATAGTTCATTTCTGACATCTTTTGATTGTAATACGCGAATGATTATCCGTAAGCATGAACGGATTGTATTAAAAATAAACAAACATATTGTTTGCAATTTATTTAATCTGACATGTTTAAAAGAAAATTTGCTGTCTAAATACACACATATATATATATATATATATATATATATATAAAGGACAAATAGGAAATTTTTATCAATCTAACATGTTTCACTTTTATTAAAGCTTCATCAGAGACTTAGATATGGAAAAGAAGAAAGAAATTCTAATATTTTTACTTTTCTGCTGTTTGATTTTCATTGGTCAATCATGTATCACGTGCATTCGACTCATTTAGACCAACGTTAGTATAATTCCCATACGTGATACACTCTTGAGCGATCATGTCTCTTTCTATTCATGACTCACTATGCAGAAGATTTTCCCTTGGTAAGTTGTTATTACTTTACGCGAGAGATCGATTACCAACCAAGGCTATAGAACCCCATTTGCCCTGCTATTCAATCCGTAGCTGGAGGGGGAAGAGATGAATTCATACCTTCTCCAAGGGTAATTGCGCGTAAATGAATGCAACGAAACTGACTGGAACTTGAACTCAGCTCTTAAATATCTCATTTTGTGCCGATATCTATTGCATCGTTTTTTGTTTTTTTTGTTTTTTGTTTTCTTTTTTTTTTTTTTTGTGGGTGCGTTTCTGAAACTTCACCGAAACTTGGGATGTCTTAAGTCATGTAGTGTAAGTCCGAGAGATTAGCATGGCCCAGGTTGACCGAGTAACTTACTAACTTAATTTATGTGCGTTTTAGCACAAATACTGGGTGCCCAATGAGGCTCGAACTGAATGCCAAACGTCTTTTTGAAACCATTATAAATGTTGAAATGGCCAATAGTTTAGCCTCGAACAAGATTCACTTCGATTGCCGATGTTTCAAAGTAAATCGCTCCGGGTATTTCCACCCGGCTGCTAAGCTCTTAAAAGCATGTCCTTCAAAACCAAGTGTCGTTTTGTTTTAAGTGTTTTCGTTTTTATCTCCTCCTGTTTTATTCCGTTTGATATCATTTTTTTTATTTATTTAGATATCTTATTTGGTTTACACCCACATCCCAATATCTTAAACAAAAGAAAATCTATCGCCGGTTTACAATGAAAGGATTGAATCTTCTTGGAGAATATCTGCAGTTCGTCCACCACTCTTCTTCTTTTA
Source organism: Ascarosepion bandense (assembly GCA_037127315.1). Lineage (NCBI taxonomy): Eukaryota > Metazoa > Mollusca > Cephalopoda > Sepiida > Sepiidae > Ascarosepion > Ascarosepion bandense. Next base: position 3,210,450 of record JBBBDQ010001412.1, on the reverse strand, counting down.
TGTGCCTGTCCCTTAAGAATATGGCTCTCCACAGCTCCCTGCCATTTGAAGCACTAACTAAAGTTTGTCTCCTTACTATCTCTCCCTCACCCTGTTCCATTTACGCAAGCGTGTTTGTCAGATTACTCTATACTTATAATGTCATGTGTTTTTCAAGCTGCCCGACTTTCGTAATCACCATTAGACGCATCTGACTCTTAACAAATTTTCTGCACTGTCCCCAGATTGACACCTAAACATTCTGTAATATTCGTACTAGAGTTCCTTCGTGAATGCTAAGCAGTACTACATGCCGTTTCTAAATTTCTGGCGAAATGAATTGCGTCAAAATGCTCTCACAGATGTTGCCCTACTGACCCTAATATAATATGCAGGCGACAAACTAAAACACAACTATGCATATATCAAATTCTCCAAGCCTTCTTTCCTCATTTACGGTTCTCAGAAATTTCAACTTTCTGTTTTTGATTCTAACTACAAGAGTATTTTTTTATTTCCATTTTCCGTAAAACCTTTACTCAGATACTCCGATCATGCTCAGTATCCTTCTGTAGAACTACATCTTCGTTGCGACAAGTTTTTGCTTCATCTGTGAAAAAAACTGTCTAGCACTCAATGCTACGCCGGTGAATTGATATTACATAGCAGTTGAGCATTCTTTGCTTTGTTTCTAACGAAATTTCATGTTTCTTAATACTTTGTTTAGCCCTTGAGGGGATCTTTTGCTATTCCAATGTGCCTTTGGATTTCGTTGTCACATTTTCTGTAATCTGTTTCAACACTTCTAATATAGTTAAATTTCTAGGCTTTCTTGACTGTAATGTGCCCGGTTCGTAGCTGCTCCTCTTAAATTCTGTCTTCATACAATTGATAATTATTCCTTTGTTCCATCTTTCTTGAACTACCTTTTCTAAAACGAACCTGAAGCTTTCTTTCCGTGTCTGCTATAAGCGTACTATTAATATGTATGTCTTATGTTGTTCCGATTATACCTACCAATAATAAATCTTGGTACGTTTTCTAGATCTCTTACAATTGTCTAAGTGTAAAGGTTAAATAAATTTAGTGATAAACATATCCTTGTCTTGTGCTTCTTTTTATTTCTGTATCAGTCAGTTAGGTTCCACACGGGATAAACGCTTGGGCGATCATGTCTCGAAAGAGACACGACTGACTGGGCAGATGATTATCCCGCAGTAGGTTGCCATTGCTTTCTGCGGTAGACTGGTTGCCGACCAAGGCTATTGAACCCAACATGTCCTGTGATTTAACCCATAACTGGTGGGAATAGACGAATTAATACCTTTCCCAAGGGTATTTGCGAGTAAGTGAATGCAAGGAATTCAACTGGAATTCGAACTCGTCTCCTCGATTTCTCGTTCCAAGCCGATATCCACTGCACCACAACGAACATCTCTATATCTGTATACTCTGTATACTCAATTCATTTTCTATCTGTGTGAAAGAGGTTTGTTCCGGGTAAATATTCGAATATCTTTCCCAAATAAATAAATTTCTGGATATGACGATAAACTACACCCGGCAGCAAGGCCTCTGATTGGGAGGTGTTGAAGAACGTGGAACCACTTCTTAATTGCTGTTGTTATCAAGTTACCCTGACCCGGAGTGGTAGCACCTATTAGGGTCCCAGCAATGGACAAATATTGAAATTCCAAGCAAAAAAAAAATGCTCTAAAAGTATAAAAAAAATAATATTCATAGTAAAATTACCAACAATATCTATTTATAGTAAAGTTACCAGCAATATATATTTAAAGCAAATTGACCAACAACACATTTTATTTGAAGTCGAAGGAATACAATTACGTTCAAAATATATTTAGCTGTAATGATAAAATTGTTTTCAAAATATTTATATTTCGGCATTAAATAACCCCTAATATGCTGCTAAACAAAATCAACCAAACGAACAACATGAAAGAACTCTTTCATGATTTTAATCCATATAACATCCACCAATTTCTTAAAGAAATTAAACTTTATTCCAAAATATAAGACACATATAACCGCCTGTAGCAATTATGTCCACGCAAACATACATGCAAAAAAGCTGAGTATCATCTGCCATATATTCAGTTTTGAAAGCAGAATATCGTATCATATTTTTATTCCTTCAAAGCAATTAAATTTCGGCATTAAATGACCCATAAGGAGTTGATGCGCCGTTAAACAAATGAATAAATCGAGTTTTCTTAGCAATTCAAATTGTTCTTTGTCTCTAACAGTAAATGCTTTTGCATCGTCTATAGAATATATATATTTAGTGTACCGAGGCAGCAAATAATTTTCTAAACATATACTGTTAAATATAAGAGACAATGAATGTCTATTATGTTTAATCATGAGCCGTTCTAAACGTCGTATTTTGGCTTTAATTTCAGTTGAAAATAAAGACAAAAATTCTCCAACATTTGGATAATTTTATAATTAACTTGGTTCTAAGCTTTCGGCTCACACGAGCCATCTTCAGAGAGTTTATTAAGACGGTATTTGACGTTTAATGAGGTTCCATTGAAATTTCTTGGATATTATATTTAACATTATATGTTTAGAAGATTATTTGCTGCCTCGATACACTAAATTTAAGTTACATGATGACGCAACATTAAATGATCCTAACACCAAGAAATTTCAAGGAACTTTATCTGTCTCTTCCTTATTAATTTCCTTTTCGTTTGCATCCTTTCCAAAACCTTATCACCTGCTCAATCCATGATATCAACATTTCAGTTGCTTCAAGTTTTTACTCCATCTTCGATATTGTTCAGCATTAACTGCCATATTGAAGAACTGTCATCACATAGTACTTGCCCCTTTTTTTTTCTAGCGAAATTTTTTTGTCTTTTAATACTCTACTCTTAATACTCTACACAATCAAATATTGTGACTTGCTACCGTATCTGGCTGGAACTGCACAACCCTCACATTTCAGCTTCAAAAGTGTTTACACAGCCATGTTGGTGAATAATTGTTTTCCACCCTTCAACCTCTTACCCCATAAATGAAACGTTGCCAGCTCCTCGTTACTCAACCTCTATTTTACTGGTTCACTGCATTGCTTAGTTCCACCAGTCCGAAGAACTTGAAGGGCAAATACAAGAAGTTATGTCTTCTATACTGCAAGCATTCCTGGGGAAATCAACTGACACAAATGCTAAGCGAATCGACAAGTTAGTAGCAAAATCTGGTGCCCATATCAAAATATTAAAAAAAAACCTCATGCTAAACACTTTCCTCTCATAATTATTTCTTGTAAAAATTGTGGTTAATAAATAAATTATAAACGTTTTAAAATGAGGAGTTACTTTTCAATCACCCTATATTGGGCGGGTATAATGACAATATACCCGCTAAAAAATCTTCCCTCTTCTACCGAATGTCCATAGCCCAGAGTTAGAATCGCTGACTGACGCCAATTTGGTCGGGTTTCAATCCTGCGTTAAAAGCAATCGGAGTCTGTCTGCAGATTAATATATATATATATATATATATATATATATATATACACCTCCTAAAATCTAACACAGTCTCGTTCATTCGAGTGGAATCTCTAAGAAATTTTACGCGAATTTGCTAAAAGGAATCAAATCATAAGCGTTAAAAAACTGTTTCCGCTCTACTTTTCGTGTTTTTTGCACTCGAGAGCTATAATGTTTCAAAGGCGGTGAATAATACGAAGAGGTTTGTAGAGTATGAGAAAAATACATTTTCAGTTCTAACAATCTATTATGTGAATAAAAGTGATTTTATACTGACAGAAAAGTAAGTTTGAGGACCAAATTCTCGTCCAGATGCTAGATTGGATTAAAAGAGGAGAAAAACGAATTTCATATGGTAGAAGAGGAGAAGAAGAGGAGGAAGAAAAAGAAGAAGAAGAAAAGAAGAAAAAAATTAGAGAAAAAGAAAAGAAAAAGAAGAAAAAGGAAAATAGTAACAATAACAAATTACAAAAAAGGAAAAGAAAACGAAAAAAATTACAAAGAAGAGAATATAGAAAAAATGTAAAAAAGACAAGAAGAAACAAAGAAAAAATACGCAGATGGCAAGTTTTAGAATACGAATCGGCAAAAAAAAAGGAAAGCAATATATATATATATATATATAATTTTTCAAATCGATTAAATTTGTATGCATGAACTTCCGAATGCAACAATCAACAAAAATGTTGGCTATTTTTAGATATAAACCAGGAGAAAATGTTGAAAATACGAAACTAAAAAAAATGCCACTTCAAAAAAGCTAAAAATATAAAACTGACTTTATTTTAATACTTTCAAGATGCAATGCAACTTGCATTCATAAGTTTTTCTAACAATGGCTTATTGTTGTGCATTTTTTACTCTTTTTTTTTTGTTTCTTTAGCTTTTCTTTTTAATTTATTTTATTCTTCTTTTGCAGTAGAGGAGAGAGAGTAAGTGCTTCCATGTACAGAACTTTGACAAATATATATTTCTTGAAAAAGAGCTAATCGTATGATCTTAACAAACAATATTCTTTACTGAAATCAGTAAGTTGTTCTCCATTTGGCAACTACGTTTGCAAAAAGACCGTTTTCTGAACGAAGTAAATTATTATAAACTCAAATATAAACGACCAGTATTTACATCTCCCCGAACCAATTAAATTCTTATAGACTGCATTTATCAGTAAAAATTAGTATATAAATGCAATTCTTCTCCCAGTTTATACGTTTTTCTTCTTGATGTTTAATTAAAGGTGTTAGTTTAACCGCTATCATGTCTTCAGCAAATGTTCTTAATATTCTATGTTTTTTTATATGTTTGCACAGAGCAAAGGAAGGTCGGATAGCACATCTGCTGAAATGTTGCAACAAAGATAACAGCATTAAGGAAACGGCTGCGAAAGGTCAATCAGTTAAGTGCCATACGTGAAACACGAATGGGCGATCATGTCTCGCAGTAGGTTGCCATTGCTTTCTGCGGTAGATTGGTTGCCAGCCAAGGCTATAGAACCCAATCTGTCCTGTTATTTAACCCATAACTGAAAGGAAGAGACGGATTAATACCTTTCTCAAGAGTATTTGCGCGTAAGTGAATGCAATGAATTCAACTGGAATCCTCCTTTGGATTTTGTCGAGAACCTCAAGATGAATAGCAGGAGCACCCAACCAGATATGGCAACAGTATTCAATACACGGACGAATGGTAGATTTATAAATGTGTAAGATGGATTCTGACGAGAACCTCGAGATGAATAGCAGGAGCACCCGATCAGATATGGCAACAGTATTCAATCCACGGTCGAATGGTAGATTTATAAATGTGCAACATGCATTCTGACGAGAACCTCGAGATGAATTGCAGGAGCACCCGACTAGATATAGCAACAGTATTCAATACAGGGATGAACGGTAGATTTATAAATGTGTAAGATGGATTCTGACGAGAACCTCGATATGAATAGCAGAAGCACCCGACCAGATATGGCAACAGTATTCAATGCACGGACGAATGGTAGATTTATAAATGTGCAACATGCATTCTGACGAGAACCTCCAGATGAATAGCAGGAGCTCCCGACCAGATATGGCAACAGTATTCAATGCACGGATGAATGGTAGATTTATAAATGTGCAAAATTGATTCTGGCAAGAAAAAACTTACTGGCTCGACACAATAAACCAACCTTGCAGCTATGGATTCAAAGTAGTCATTCGATTTAAAGTCATTTGAGAATGTCTGGCCAAGGAGACGTAGCTCTTTAGGAACTATATGATCTCATATAAACGCGAATGATTATACTGAATCAATTGCTTGGTCTGCATTGAGTTGTTCTAGAAAAATTTTCTCATTCAAATCAATGTTGCACATTTATAAATATATCATTCGTCCGTACATTAAACATTACAGTTATATCTAGTCTGGTGCTCCTGCTATATACCTCGAGATACCCAGCAAAATCCAAGTGGTTATAGTATTGAGAAACAGGAACATTTCGTTGGCAACAAGGAAAAGAGTACTGAACTATTACGTGACATCAGTCCTCCTATATAGCAGAGAATACAGGACAATCACCTCAAAAATGAAAGGAGGACTTGAAACAACAGAAATGTGGTTCTAAAGAAGGATGCTGCGAATATCATGGATCGAGCATGCGAACAATGATGAGGTCTTGGAAATGATAAGAACAAAAAGGAAATTAATACTGAGCATCAGGAAGAGACAGCTGAATTTTCTGGAACACGTAATGAGGAATAAGTGCTTGGAGAATCTGATCTCGCATGGCGGATACAGAGGAAGAGTGGCAAGAGAATTCAGAGCGTGCCATTCTTGATTGGCCTAAGTAAATGAATGGCAGAGCAAGATTTGGGAGAAATGATAAGACAAAATATATTAAGAACTACAAGGGACAATAAGATGTGGAGGGCCATGATCGCCTAAGTCATACGTTCTACATAGAAAAAGAATGTTATCGGTCCTTGTATCTCAAGTTCAGTCATTTTCTCACTACGGTCTATGATTACCCTTTCTTCTTCTTCTTCTTCTTCTTCTTCTTCTTCTTCTTCTTCTTCTTCTTCTTTGTCCGTGTCCCTTCAGGATATAGGTGATCATAGCTCTCCACTTGTCCCTATCCCTTGTTGCTCTGAATACCCTTTCTCCTGTTATTCCACTCGATCGCTGCTACACCATCCATCTGCTCAAGTCTATCAGGCATGCTGTACGCTGCTTCCCCTATCCCTCTGTCCCTCTATCCGTCCCGTGATCATCGAATTCTCCAAACCCTTCTTCCTCATTACATGTCCCAAAAACTTCAGCTGTCTTTTTCTGACGTTAATTATGAGTTTCTTTTTTGTGTCCATCCTCTGCAAAATCTCGTCATTGCTCACGTGTTCTGTCCATGGTATCCTTAATATCCTTCTGTAGAATCACATTTCGGTTGCTTCAAGTCTTTAAATCATTTCTTATGAAATTGCCCAGCATTCGCTGACATATAGACGGACAGACATTACATAATAATCCAGTACTATCTTCTTTGTTTCCACCGAAATTTTCCTGTCTCTCAATGCTCTACTCAGCTTATGGAATGCATTTTTGTGCTTTTGGATCTCAGGAACAGAAATGTATAGAAACTGCTGTGACCACAAAGTGAGGGGTCAGTTTATATAATGATTGTAATATGAAGTTGATCCCCCACTTTATATCCAGTATGCTTCTGTAGAACCACATTTCGGTTGCTTCGAGACATTACATAATAATCCAGTACTATCTTCTTTGTTTCCACCGAAATTTTCCTGTCTCTCAATGCTCTACTCAGCTTATGGAATGATTTATTGGCCATGCGGATCTCAGAGTCGCACTTTTCGTCTTCTGTTAAAAAAAACTTCCCACGTATTTGAATTTCTGTACCAGCTTAGATATTCCCAGCCTGTAGTTCGCATTTTCGACTCTTCTTTTTACGGATGACCATGCATTTAGTTTTCTTGGAGTTTATATGTTATCCTTTCTTTCCAGTTTTTTTTTTTTTTTTTGCTACCTTCTGCAGAAAGTTTTGTAGTTTCCCTTCCGTGTCTGCTATCAGTACTGTATCCATTACGTATTGTTCAGACTGTGGCCACCAATGACGAATTCAGACATGAATTCGCTGTGTACGTTAAATAGATCCGGTGAGAAAATACTTACTCCTTTTTCTATCTTTGTATATTTTTGTCCGTATGCAGGCGGTTTGCTGCCATTAGAGGTACGATCTTCAAAGATCTAAATCTAAGGACAATCGCCATCTTCTGTCTCCTTGATATCTGTTCGTTTATTGTGCTTTCTCTATAATAACGTCTTCTCATTTTTAATCACCCCTCATATTTTAGTGATATTATAGTCTTGCATGGGTGAAAGGTTAGAAAAAAAGCACAATCAGCTTTGTAAATTATTTAACGTTTCTTTTAGAGTGCATTTTAGAATGCACTAAACAACA
>JBBBDQ010001412.1:3172500-3200000 GCA_037127315.1 Ascarosepion bandense | reverse complement strand
ACAACAATGGTGTAGATGGAAACAAGACAAGTGGTGAGGAAAAGGGGTCCGCAATGGAAGGCAGCACAGAAAAGAAAGCTGCTAATTATGTGAGGTGAACAGTAAAAGGATTGAAGGGGGCATAAAAAAATTTTAAAAAAAGGCAGGTGGGGAGAAAAAGAAAACCTGTAAATAAGAAGTTGGACGGGGTAACTAATAATCATTTTGAAAGAGTCAAAGTTCTTTTCTTTAGTCGGAGACGAGCAGTTGTAACCGGGGTTGATTAGAACAGAAGACTATTTGCTAAAAAAGCGATCACTGTTCCAAATTTAGAAAAAAAATAATTAAATAAATTTGTTAAAAAAAGATACCTCAACCCCAGTAAAAATAACCATGCGATTTTTTTTTTGAATGCTATTTACCTTAATTTATCACAAGACGAAATGGATAAAACCAGAAGTAGATTATATTGCGTCAATCAAATAGATTGCATGGCGCTCTTTCTTGAAAATCAGCATTCAAAATGTTTATCTTTCAATTAAGCTCTAACGATTAGGTGATAAATATGCAAATATATACAGCCCAAAAAATAGGCTGTAAGTTCAACCTAAATCGACATAGGAAGATTGTGTTGCTCCAGGTCATCGAAAGAAGAATGTATGACTTCCTTTAAAATAAGCTCGAAAAATGTTGGTGTTAATCTCAAAGGCCGACAACAGGCAGAGATACGAATTACGCTATAAAACAAGGTATGGCGATTCTCTATCATCGGGAGGCCAAATTGGGTAATATACATTAAAAATTACAAATAAATACGGGCAGATAGATAGATAGATAGATAGATAGATAGATAGATATGAGCATACACGTTGTTTATTGTTTTTATTTTATCGACTGCACAATATAGTAGAATCAGTTGGGCACAGTCTAAGAGAAAAAGAAGGCAGATACGCAATTCAATCCACCAGAAATTCTGGAATGACATGCTGTACTACTTGGCATTGACACCGGGAGTTCCAATACAAACATTTCAGAGTGTTTGGGTCTTAATCTGAAGACAGCGCAGAGGATTTAGAAAGAGTTGGATGAGTGTAATGGTGCTTACGAAGATATTTAGAGTGATGTCGACGTTACGACTCCATTGATCTTGGCAGAGGGCCTAAGACCCAACACTGGGTCTTACATCAAGTTCCTTGAGGAAGTAGTGCTGCTCTGAATCAAGTGAGTGGCTGCTGGAAAACAGCCTGGCAACAGGACTCTGCACCATATCACACAAAAAGGAGAACCCAGTCATGGCTGTCAGATAATTTCTGCAACCACATCACCCCTGACATCTGGACACCTAACTCCCCAGACAGCAACTCCCTTGATTATTATGTCTGGGACGCAGTTGAGTGAGAGACCAACAAAACTCCGTGTAACACCAAAGATGATTTAAGCCAATGATTATGGTTGCATTCCCAAACGTCCAGAAGAGTTGCCGGAGATTACAAAGTCGACTGGGAGGCCGTGCTTGACGCCAATGGTGATTTTATTTGAATAAATCTCCTCTTTAGTATTTCAAGATATTTTTGTGTCATTTTGGTAAAGATATCAGTCAAATTTACGTGTAATTATTATTTTGATTTTGGCGTAACTTAGAAGACAATTTATTTATTGCACCATTTATACAGATACATACGAACAGACTGAGATAGATAGATAGATAGATAGATAGATAGATAGATAGATAGATAGATAGATAGATAGATATGAGTAGACTGAGATGCATACACAGATATGAACAGATTGAGATAGATAGATAGATAGATAGATAGATAGATAGATAGATAGATATTAATAGAAAAAGGAAATAGATAGATAGATAGATAGATAGATAGATAGATAGATAGATAGAAAACAGTCAAGCGAGCCAGCCAACATTCTAAACCCTGTACTTTTATCCGGTTTAAAATATTTGTTAGATATTTGAAAATTTTCTCGTCGAACAACCAGTTTACATCTGTACATCCAGCTTCAAGATTACCCAGAATTTATGCATTCAAATAAATGACCATCTTACCAGCTCTCTCTCTCTCTCTCTTTCTCTCTCTCTCTCTCTCTATATATATATATATATATATATATATATATATATATCGTCTTGCGGCCTTGGGCGAGATAGAACCCACTGCACCTCTCCAGTATTCCCTGTGCATTTGGAACCCTGGCGCAATTTGTAGCAAAATTCATAATCTTGTCAAATAGCTGAATACTTGATGCTTCGCCAAGGCTACCAAGAGTGTTTTTATTGTGACACCAACACTAGATGGGTTGCCTCCAGGCCCCATCTCGTTATTTAACCCATAACTGGAGGGAAGTTACAGATTAATACCTTTCCCAAGGGTACTAGTGCTTAAGTGAATGCAGGGTAGTCAACTGGAATTTGAATTCGAATTCGGCTCACTGATTTCTCCTTCCAAGCCGACATCCACTGCACCACAACGCACATCCGTCACTGAACGCTTGCAGCGCCTGGTATTCCCAAGCAGTCACCCATCTAAGTACTGACCAGGCTCACGTTGCTTAACATCGGTGATCGAACGAGAACCGATGTATTCAACGTGATATGCCGTAAGCATATATATATAATAGCCACTCGTATTCGAGGATACCCATCTCTCAAGCCGGCTAGCTAATCCCCATTGCAGAGGCCTGCACAGGCAAACTTATGTTTGTTCAACACCCACAGAGACCACCTGTGGTTTATACTGCAACTATACTGAGCGGACCTTAGTTACAGTTTCCGGGAGATAGCTCGTTATCTAGCGTAGACAACAGTCTGAAGAAGGCCAGAACGCACAAACCCTCGGTCACGATGACTTGTGACTTCTTTGCTAGCACAATCATCAACGATTCCTCAAAGGGAGCGTCTACCAAATTTTATTCACAAGACATTGGTCAACCCGTGCTATGGTTTTTTAGACACTTTCTAAAAGGAGCTCCACGATGGAATCGCCTCCTCCAGACCGGTAACATCAAAAAGTCACCTTGGTGACAAATTGACTATGGTGAGATTCGAACACGAGTTTCATAGTCAGAAAGCGAGCGTTCTAACTATATATATATATATATATATATATATATATATATATATATATATATATATATACTAGCAGTATAGCCCGTTGTTCGGGTGCAATGAAAGCTTTAAAACTAATCCATGGCCCTGGAGCTCAGACTCAGCCTAAAGAATATTTGTGTGAAGTTTGGTGAGAATCAAATAAAAATTGTGGATTTGTATAAAGGACATACAGACAGATAAACAGACACACACACAAACATCTTGCCTTTTATATATATATATTATCGATTTTCTGCACTATTGTAAGAACTGCAACCTTGAAACCTCTGAATATCGTTTCTTATGTCTTTGTCTATGAGTGTATCAAATTTGATTAAAATCGGACCACTACTTCTATAACCCGATTTTTTCTATTATCGATTTTCAATATTTATCGATGGTACCTCGACACAAAACTTAGCTAAGAACACTCGCAGACGCTTACAGTACAACTGTGTAAATTTTCAAGAAAATCGGTTCAGCCGTTTCGGAGTCTATAGGTAACGGATACACACACACACAGACACACACACAGAGACAAAATTTCATTTATAAATAAGTTTATATATATATATATATATATATATATATATATATATATATATATATATATATCGACTCCGACTGACATCAAATCGGTCGGGTTTCGATCCCGGCCAGAAGCAAGTGGATATGTCTAGCCACACTGATGAGCTGTGATACAGCGAAACAGGCTTGTATGTGGATGACTAATATATATATATATATATTAATTTGTAAACGAGTTATTACGCAGCCTAGGTTTCTATTACGTGGTGTCTTCAGGTGATTTTATAAATGAAAAATATTCAAAAGTTCTACAACATAATTGTATTGAACACTTGTTTTATACTAGCCAAATAGTGGCTGGTTGAACCAGCAGGCGGTAGTTTGAAAAAAAAACGGGCTCAATACACACTCAACACAGATGAACTGAATGTGCAGAGCTAATAATATGTCTATCATATATATATATATATATATATATATATATATATATGCAACAAATATTTTTACACAAAACAAAAGGCCGCTTAATTTTTTTCAGGAATATAAAGTGTTGAAGGCACGTATTATCCGTTCGTGCATAGAATATTGTTTTCTTTTCTGGTCAGGTGCCTCTGCAGTTCACCTCAGTGTTCTCGACAGGCTCCAATGGAGAATCTGTAATGTGATAGATCCCAACCTGACAGCTCGACACTAGCCACTTTCTCACCGGCGGGATGTGGCTTCCCTCTGTCTCTTCTACAAATATTTTCGTGACTTCTGCCCCGACGAACTTAAATCACTTTAAAAGAAAACTTAACAAAAAAGATAATGCATTAATAGTAATAAATGAGATTAGATTGAAGATGTCACCCTCTTGCGTTGAGTTTAGTCATTACTCAGGTGACTTGAAAGCTGCATCTTATAACCAAATATGCTGTAGAGTAGATGTAATTTCAGGGAAATTCGAAATAGAGACAAGATAAGTGAATATTAGATAGATAGATAGATAGATAGATAGATAGATAGATAGATAGAATCATCTCACCATCCTAAGGTAGGATTGCTACTGGTGCATAGGGAGTTGCACTGAGTAAAAAAACAGGTTACAGGCGGTACCGAAGAAAGGATTAGAGATACACGAGATTTAGGAACGTGGATGGGATATATATATATATATATATATATATATATATATATATATATTGTTATGGGGAAACACACCTATTCCTCAGTTAATGGACGGTTCCTTCTATATTAATTAGAGTTAACAGGAACTTCATGGGAGTTCTTTAGACTTCTATTGGAGTTCAGTAGAACTACTTGGCAGTTGGCCGAATACTAAGTAGTCAGCTTTCAATGGAAGACTACTAAGTTCCTAATATTTTGGGTACTTTAAGTCGATTAGCAACCGACATAGCACAATTATAAACTTCAGTGCGAAAATTATTCCACAACACACGCACACTCATATATATGTGTGTGTGCGTGTGTGTGTATGTGTGTGTGTGTTTCCATATGCCAAGTACATAAAAAAAAATTCAAAAATATTCAAATTATATCTCTGTCATTATTTATTTTACTTCTAACTGAATATATAGATTGTTTTCTGTATGTGTCTATAGTTATAGGAATATTTTTTTCCAAACACTGTCAGCACATTGTGGCCGTGTTTATAGTTGATATTATTCAGTGTTGGATTTTCTATTTTATTGATAATGCTTCCATTGTTTTTAGACTTTTTACATGTAGATGAGGCTATTATACTTGTATTATCGACGAGTATGTTACGGATAGAGTTTGGTCGGTCTCCTTGGCTGCTTAAAGGAGACCTAATTGACCTATGGTCAGTGAGATGTAACGTGAGTCTTCCAGTTCAGCATGTTGTAGTATATCTGATATAATTAGTGAAGATTTTTGGATTGATCAGGAACACACACACATACACATATATATATATATATATATATATATATATATATATATATATATACTTCTTCTTCTTCTTCTTCTTCTTCTTCATGCACCGTGTCCCTTCAGGACGTAGGTGATCATAGACTTCCATTTGCTCCTGTCTCTTGTCGCTATTAGTACTTTTCCTCTTGGTATCCCTCCCAAACCCGCTGCACCATTCATTTCCTCAAGCTCATTAAATATGTCTTGCGTTGTTTTTCCTTGTCTTTCTTTCCCTGTGTCCGTTTTGTGAGTATCAGATTCTTCAAACCCTCCTTCCTTATTGCGTCTCCCACGAACATCAGCTGTCTCTTCCTGATGTTAAGTACAAGTTTTCTTCTCTTTTGCATTCTTTCCAACACCTCGTCGTTGGTGGCGTGCTTGGTCTATGGCATTCACAGCATCCTTCTGTAGAACCACATTTCTGCTGCCTCGAGCCTCTTCTTCATCCTTAAAGAGATTGTCCAATATTCACTGCCATACAAAAGGACAGATATCCTATAGCAGCCCAGCACTCTTTTCTTTGTTTCAAAGAGATTTTACTGTCTCTCCATACTCTGGTTAGCCTTTGAAATGCGTCTTTGGTCATGTGAATGCATCTTTTGATCTCAGTGTCGCACTTTCCTTCCTCTGTCAGAACGCTTCCTGGATAGTTAAATTACTTTACTTGTTTTATTTTAGTTTCCCCGACCTGTAGTTGGAATTTTAGGGTCCTCTTTTTACTGATGACCATTTCTTCTCACTTTCTCTTGCTACCTTTCGTAGTAGGTTCTGTATTTTTTCTTTCCGTATCTGCTCTCAGCATTGTGTCATCTGCTTGTTGTTGATATTGTGACTGTCAATGACGAATCCCGGCAAGGGCTCTCTCTCTCTCTCTCTCTCTCTCTCTCTCTCTCTCTCTCTCTAAACTGTTTCGGTCTATAAGTTGAATAGATTCGGTGATAAAACACATCCTTGTCTTATGTTCCTTTTTTGTTTTTATATCTGTTGAATTCATTTCCTGTCCGTATGCAAGCTTACTAGCTTCCCTGACAGCTACAGTCTCCAAGAATTTAAATATTGTAATATAACAATCTAGGCCCACCCGAGGAAGTGAGGAAGCGGGGGCGTTTTCCGGCCGTTGAAAGGAACGGATGGTTGTTTGACCTTATTTCCGGCAGTAGCGGAAATGGCTACAAGAGGCAGACAGAACAGGTGTCTCTGAGAATTACGTAGGCGTCGCGTGGGCGTCGCGTGATCAAGGCAAAGCCGGAAGAAACAAGTCCCGGTTTTGGAAGATATATAAAGACTGCGAAAACACGGATTCGCGAGTCAGTCAGACGAGTCTAGACAGAGGCAGACAGAGGAGCAACAGATACGACGACACTCCCCCGTCACCCCGTCAACCCTTGGAAGCGCGCTCTCAATTCTCTGTCCCTGTGCTACACGGTCCATCGTCACTAATAAAAATATAACTCATATTTTTATATATATGCGTTTTTGTTGTTTGTCGCTATATAACAATATAAGGTCAATAGTCATCTCCTATCTCACTAACCTGCATCCTCTCTCTCATGCTCTCTTCTCCGTCCACTTCACTCTAATCACACCAATATTCTCATCCTTCTCTTACCCCATTCCTGACACCCCCTATAACCTGTCTCTCTTTCTCATCAATTTCCGCCTATGTAAACCCCTGCACACTAGTGGCAGTAAAACTGCCTTGCTTGAGGTGAAATGATTAAAAACAAAATTCGTAGTGTTAACCGATGTTTGTTTTATCTAAACCCCTCTATTGCGATCCATTTATACAACCTTCAATATGTCCTGTCAGTGCCAAATTCTCGAAGCTTTTTCCTCTTTATGGAAGCTAGAAATTCTAATTAATACACATTTCATTAGCCTAATACCTTCTTTTTATGTGCAGTGCCGCATCAGTAATAGTGGTTCTCCACAACTTCCTATCGTTTGTAATTCTAAACAACGTTTGTCTCTTTATTACAATACTTAGTCCCTGTTCTGCCATTCATTTATACTAACTTGTTAAGTCGGTTACTCGCTGTTACTCACTGTATCTCTTCCCTTCAATATGCTATGTGAGTGTCAAATTCAACGGGCCTTCTTTCTTCATTATGTTCCATAGAAATTTCAACTTAGCCTCTATTACTTTGATATTGTTTATCTTTTTTTACCTGTTTAGTTAAGAACGTAACCGACCATGGTTCTCCGCATGATCGTATCTTTTGCAGCGCAAATCAATGTTTATCTTTTTTAGTAAACCTCCTCGTCCTTGATCTATCATCCATTTTCACAGGTTTATTATGTTGTTTTCCAACTACTTCTCTTGTTTTCAGTATACCCTGTGTGTGTTAAATTCTCTAAACAGTCTTTCCTTATTATGTATTCTAGAAATTCCAATTGTCTCTTTCCTATTCTAAGTACAAATATAATATTGTTCGACAGATAAGTGGGAAACGCTGGGCACACTGAAAGTAGATCTTCGGAAGAATTTTTGCTTAAGAGTGTGATTTTCCTGTAGAACGCAGTCTATCTCACACATAGCCATACTGACAAGAATGGCTCCAGTGATATGGGCTGGATGTTTTACTGCAAAGACCTCAATGAAGTAGATCTTCTTCGGAAGAGGCCAGGAATTTTTGCTTAAGAGTGTGATTTTCCTGTAGAACGCAGTCTATCTCGCACATAGCCATACTGACAAGAATGGCTCCAGTGATATGGGCTGGATGTTTTACTGCAAAGACCTCAATCAATTGCTAAAAAGCTGAAAAATGGTTGGTTCCCTGTGCCGCTGCAGTAAGTACCTGACTTCTCGTTCTATCTTTTATATTTACTACAGCCAGATCGGGCCAAAATATGGAGTTTCCCACTCATCACTTTCCAGGCTTGATAAAAACAAAAAACGTCTCCATGTCATTGTGGGCAATGAATTATTTTTCACTCTACAACCCCTTTCCCATAGACGAAACGTCACAAGTTCCTCGTTTTTCTATCGCTATTTTCATGGAAAGTATTTAAACAATCTACATTCCTAGTCTGTTAGTCGAATTCCAGTTGAATTCATTGCATTCACTTACGAGCAAATACCCTTGGGAAAGGTATTAATCCGTCTCTTCCTTCCAGTTATGGGTTAAATAACAGGACAGATTGGGTTCTATAGCCTTGGTCGGCAACCAGTCTACCGCAGAAAGCAATGGCAACCTACTGCGGGATAATCTTCTGCCCAGTCAGTCATGTCTCTTTCGAGACATGATCGCCCAGTCAGTCATGTCACTTTCGAGACATGATCGCCCAAGTGTGTTTCACGTATGGCACTTAACTGACTGACATTCATAGGTTCTACTAGATCTAATCTTCTTCTTCTTCTTCTTTGTGCCCTGTCCTTTCAGGACCTAGGCGATCATGGCTTTCCACGTTTCCCTATCCCTGGTGGCTCTTAGTATGTTTTCTCCTGTTACACCTCGCAACCCCCGTTCCGTCATCCACCTGCTCAGGCGCTTCAAATATGTTATCCGCTGCCTTCCTCTGTCTCTTTTTCCTTCTATCTGGCTTGTCAGTATCAGGTTCTCCAAGCCCTCCTTCCTCATTGCATGTCCCAGGAACTTCAGTTGTCTCTTCATTATGCTCACTATTAATTTTCTTTTCGTTGCCATTCTTTCCAACACCTCATCATTGCTTACATGATCGGTCCATGATATCCGCAGCATCCTTTCCGCTGCTTCAAGTTTTTTCCTCATCTTCGATGATATTGTCCAGCATTCACTACCGTATTGAAGAACTGACATCACATAGCAATCCAGTACTCTCTTCTTTGTTTCTTGTGAAATCATGGCTAAAACCCGCCATGCCACGCACATTCTAGCGACTCATTCTCGTTTCCCTCATATTCCATTGGTGAGATGCAAGTTCCATTTTACTAACATCTCTCTACAAACTGTTACTTTGTGTAGTCCACTGCCAAGACTATGTTTCACCCATCACTACAATATTCTTCACATATTTATATCGCATCTTCTTTTCTCGCACTCCCCGCCTGTGGAATTCCCTTCCGTTTACTTGCTTCCCCGACAGCTACAATCTCCACGTGTTTAAATGTAAAGTCAATGGTCATCTCCTATCTCACTAACTTGCATCCTCTCTCTCATGCTCCTTTCTCCGTCCACTCCACTCTGATCAGTATTCTTATCCTACTTTTACCCACTTCCTAACACCCCCTGTAACCTGTCACTCTTTCTCATAACATTCCTCCCATGTAAACTCTTCGTACCAGTGGCAGCAGACTGCCTTGCTTGGTGAGATATGATTTTAAAAAATATATCCTCATAAACTCTGCCTCTTACTCTATAATTATCGCACTGTACAAGGCTGAAGAGCCACTTATGGTAGAAAGTTACAGAGTAAGAGGCAGAGTTTATGAGTATATGTGGGGAAAGATAACGGTTAATCCTAGGTTAACATGTTAGGATTGTAGTGATTAGAGAAGCATTCTCTTGGGAGTCGGATCTACAAATTAGTGATTTGTGAGAAGAAGCTGCTCGAGGGGTTTGATATTTTACTGTCTTACAGGACACGCTGAATATGCAAATTACGTTTGTTGGAAAGATAATTAGTAAACAAAAAGTGAAATATTATTTTTTTATTAGTTTTTTACCATGTACTTTCAAGGCGGTGATGGCTTTCCACAGCTTCTTTTGTCTTTCATTATTTCTGAATTTTTATTAATGATCACCCTGTAAAAGGCCCAAGCGCCACTCGAGGTAGTGGTTTACAGTGTAAGAGACACAGTTTCTTCACATCCGTTGACTTAGCTCTATTCTAATATAATCAGTTTGGGTCCACTAAATATTTCTCTAGAAAGCAGTTCAACATAGCTGTTACTCTTATTGCAGATGTTGAAGGGTGACTCCAGTGACTCCCGTGACTTGGGGCTATGTTATTTGTATGGTGTATTTATAGACATACAACGATGGGATAAAAAAAAAAACATCAATCTCAGTGGTGTCTACCTGGAAAAGCAGCATCGTAATTACTTTTATAGTAATGAACAGGTTCGATTAGTGTCGTGTGACTTATTTGGAAAGTGCAAAAAACATTTCTGCCGAACTCACTTCACTTCAACAGGAATACGTCCAGAGGTCGGTGTTCCGTTTTTCTTTTCGTTTCTATTCTTTTTCTACCAAATTCATTTGCACCTGAGTGCAGGTGCAAACGAATGTGAATTCCACCGAACAATCAGCTTAATTAGCCACATAACCAAACTCATCATCAGAATCCTGATGAACAGAGTGAGAAGCAGAATCGGGCCAGAGATAAGATAAGAACAGTGTAGCTTCGTCAAGGACACGACATTTACGCTTAGAATGTTATCAGAAAGGACAATACAAATGAAGAAGGATGTATACCGACAAAGTACGCCACAACTTAGCAACTTCGATATATTTCGGAAAGACATTAGAGTAACCAAGAACCTCTACTGGCAACAAACTGCCTGCAAACAGACAGAAAACGGATTCAGCAAGTATACAAAGATAGAAATGGGTGTAAGACAAGGATCTGTCTTTTCACCGGATCTATGCAACTTGTACAGCGATATTATAGTTAGGACCCTAAAGGTCATGCCAGGATACGTCATCGGCGGCTGAAGTCTGAACAACATAAGATACGCAGATGATACAGTACTGATAACAGACACAGAAAGGAAACTACAAGATCTCCTACAGAAGTTAACTGAAGAAAGCAGAAAGAAAGAACTACAAATAAACTACAAGAAAACCGAATGCATAGTAATCAGTAAAAAGAGGACCCCAAACTTCCAATCACAGGTGGAGGATACTAAAATCAAGCAGGCACAAAAAGTTAAATACCTGGGAAGCATTCTAAGAGAAGAATGAGATCCGAATACGAATTAGCATGGTCAAGGATGCATTCCAGAAGCTGTGTAGAGTATTAAGAGACAGAAAAATTTCGCTAGAAACAAAGAAGAGTGTACTGGATTGCTGCGTGAAGTCTGTTCTTCAGTATGGCAGTGAAGTCTGGACAATCTCATCAAAGATGAAGGAAAAACTTGAAGCAACTGAAATGTGATTCTACAGGAGGATGCTGCGGATATCATATATCGAGCATGTGAACAATGATGAGGTTTTGGAAAGGATGGAAACGAAAAGGAAATTATTACTGAACATCAGAAAAAGACAGAAGAATGGATTGGAGAATGTGATACTCACATGTCAGATAGAGGGAAAGGGAGACAGGCCTGAGCAAGTGGATGGCAGAGCGGGGTTTGGGTTGAGTAATAGGAAAAAAGTTACTAGGGATAGGGAAACGTGGAGGGCCATGATCCCCTACGTTCTGAAGGGACACGGTACACAGAACAAGAAGAGGAATTGAATGTGACCCTTTTACTTGTAGAGGTTAAGTTTGTAAAACTAAGTCATTATATTATGTACCTAATTGTTTTAAGAAAAATAATTTCGATGAATAATGAATATTTAAAAGAATTTTTTATAGTTTTTAATTTAGAATAATTTATAAAGTTTTAATTTTTTTTAAATTCTGCATTAATTTGTATCTGTCAATATCATTATATAAAAATATATTTACTAAATTTTTTGTGTTTATATAAACGTGCCGAATTTTGTAAATACGGTCGTCCATACAATTCATTATCAGAAATTAAATTTTATTGCGAGAGTTCCCCCCTTACATAAATCTCGCAAACATCATAGATGTATGAATCCCTCATAAAAACAAACAAATTCGTGTTAAAAATGCTTTTCTGTGATGTTTTGAAATTTTACTTACTGCGAATATTAAATTTCATCTGTTAGCTTAAATTTAATATTAAAATAAAATATCCTCGAACGATTTTTCAATTTGAAAATACTTTTTAAAACTTAGTCATAAATTATTTTAGAGGTACCTACATATATTTTCCACTTTGTTATCTATCTTTCCTCCAAAACTGTTGTTGATACATAAAAATCTATATGCCATTATCCCATATATATATATATATATAACGAAGAACTGCAACGTTCAAAACATTAATTGAAAACATTAACGTCATATATATATATATATATATATATATATATAAATTAAAATATATATATATATATATATATATATATATTCATCCTTGATAACAGGTAAAAGTATAACCAGAAGCGCAAAGAAACAAAACAATTTTTATATAAATTAATTCTGAAAATAAAAAAAAATATATATATAAGCTCACATGAAAAATTATATGGCATACTTAACCATAATAACTGTCAATTCTTTAAAAACCTGCATAAAAAGAGATTGCTGCCCAAATGTATATATATATATATATATATATATAATTCCAAGTGAATAAAATTTATTAAACAAACGCAACGAAATTAATGTCATATGTAGACATTGTAAATTATTCACATTAGAAAATGGATAAAACCTAAATTAAATAACATGCTAACTGACGAATTAGGTAAAAATAAAGCCAAAAAATAGAATAAGTTAGTTTTCCTTTACAGCAAATTGATAGATGGAGCGAAAAAATAGCAGTTCGGGTTTTTTTGGAAAAAATCTTTTATTTAACAAATAGACTTAAGAAGATGAGAAAGAAGATTGATACTACTACTAAAAAAGAATATCACACAAAATGTAATAAAACTGAAGGGAAAATGATAAGATCAGATGAATGCGAGGGAAAATAGACAAGGGAAGAATAGGGTCAAAGAAAGAAGAAAAAAAGAGGAGGAAAAAGTTGGTTAGCACAGAAATTCTCCGGTGTCAAACCCCAAAGTGAATCTCCATTCTGATTAGCCACACACACACAAAAAAAAAAAAAAAAAAAAAAAAAACAGCCACATACATTCACAGTAAACCGAAAGTATTTGTCATTTAAATGTAAATCATCTGCACAACACCAGCATTGCCTGATGATGAGAATTAATCTCGAAACATAGAAATTCCCATGTCGCAATGTAAAATTGACATAACCATATAATTATATATATATATATATATATATATATATATATATATATATATATATATATATATGCAGACAGATCTGTTTCGCTTTATCAGTTCATTAGTACGGTTGGATATTAGACTGCTTTTGACCCAGGATTGAAATCCAACTGAATTGGCATCAGTTGGCGATTCTACCTCTGAGCAATGGGCTCTCGGTAGAAGGGGGCAGACTTTTAGCGTGTGATATACCATGTATTCATACGCCAATAGTGAGAGTGTTCTAATTCATTACTGAATAAAAGATGTGTAGATGCTATAGTAACTACTGTTTTTTCAAAGTCTGCCATTCTTCCAGGTTGCTCAATCAGGGTGTGAGAGCGTAATGTGTAATCCAGCAGCAATAAATGTTTCAAATGTTACGTAAAACGAAATTTACCATATCGACAAGTTTTGTCTATAATTTTTTTTAATTTTTCAAATTTACGAAATTTATAGTTGCCAAATTTCATATCTATTTTTACTGTTATTTTTTCAGGTATTTATTAATCTACGTTCGTTTTCAGGGTTTCGTCTGTGTGAATTCCAGTTACTGGTTTTTAATTTCTTCTTTCTTTCTTCTTTCATGGAAGCATTTTTAAGTTATACAAGGTGACGTCATTTAAACGGACGAATTTACCGAAAACATAAAACAACTAATTCTGAAATTTGAAAAAAAATTGTGTGTGTGTATGTGTGTGTGTGTGTTTCTTGTTATAAAGGTTATATTTACTGTACGGGCCTGAGTAGACATCTCTTTTTTAAGGGAGTAATTGATATCTCCCGCCCTGGTCAATCGAAAGTTTTAATAATGAAAACATGTCCTTTAGTATGCATCGAACACATGTCCACCATATTTTGAGGAAAACACTCTCAAGCCAGATCTGCTTTAGACCCCTCTAACACGCATATACATATGCATGTGAAAGCATCAAATTAAGTTTAACAACAACAACACACACATACACACGCACACATATATATATGTGGAAGAAATGTGATATATAGAAATTCTAATTATCAAACAAATAAAAGATTTAATCAATACAAACCAAATAACAACAGCCTAAAATCTGAATCATGAATTTACTCGGTAATATATAAAGTAATAAATGTCACAAGAAATACCTAGGTGAGACTTCTGGCATTTTAAATAAAAAATACATAAATGCAATAAGATGTTTTTACAAAACTACACTTTCAGTACATTAGTCATTCATCATAGGGAATTCATTTTTTAATCAATTCACACCAAGCAAGACGATAATGCCACTAAAACTCAACTGAAAATCGGAAATTTAATGTTAAACGGTAGACAAGGGATAAACCTCTACTCCTATTCAAAAGATGGAGGAGGAGTGTGAACCGGACGATAGATTAATCTATCTACGCATTGTAGAAAATTAATAATAATAATAAATAAATAGTAAAAATTTCAGAGGTTAGGCGAAGACTTTAGAAATATTGAGTTAAAGTAGACATTAACAGGAACCTGAAATTCAATCCTAAACAGGAAACAAGGGATAAACCTCTGCTCCTGTTCAAAAGACCAGGGAGGAGACGTTATACGTATAGAGTTGAAGTAGACTTTAGAAGGAACTGGAAACCCAATTCTAAACAAGAAATAAGGGATAAAACCTCTACTTCTGTTCCAAAGACCAGATAGAATCCGTAGAAATATACAGTTAAAGTAGACTTCAAAAATAACCAGAAACCCCATCCTAAACAGGAAACAAGCGATAAACATATATTTCTGCTCAAAAGATCGGGATGAATCTGACCATCATTTCGACTTACAGTAAAAAAATAATTTACTAAAATGAAAACGTATAGAAAGTGCGCTAACTTTTGAATTTTCTCAAATTTGCGTCCATTTTTATAACTTACTAGCAGTATAGCCCGGCATTGCTCGGGTGTAAAGAAAGCTTTAAAACTAATCCATGGTCCTGGAGTTCAGACTCTTTGGACGTTGGCATGAAAGACTAAAAAGCAATAGTTGTTTCCAGTTAAAGCGAAACCGTAGCCTGAAAGAAAAATGAATGGATGTAAATCAAATTTTGATTTCCTGGTATCGACATCAAATAAGTTCTTTTCGTCGTAAACTGAATTTTGAAGGCTAAATAAGTCCTCTGAGTAAATGGTATCATGGCTGAGACTAAGAACTACAATTATACCTTCTTAGAGCCAAAGCCGAAACAAAAACTAAAATAAAAGGGCTGAAAAAAATACAGATATACAGGCAGATAAACAGACACACACAAACATCTTGCCTTTTATATATATATATATATATATATATATATATATATATATATATATTACCGATTTTCTGCACTATTGTAAGAACTGCAACCTTGAAACTTCTGAATATCGTTTCTTATGTCTTTGTCTATGAGTGTATCAAATTTGATTAAAATCGGACCACTCCTTCTATAACCAGATTTTTTCGATTATCGATTTTCGATATTTATCGGTGGTACCTCGACACAAAACTTAGCTAAGAACACTCGCAGACGCTTATAGTACAACTGTGTAAATTTTCAAGAATATCGGTTCAGCCGTTTGGGAGTCTATAGGTAACGGACACACACACACACACACACACACACACATACACACACATACACACACACAGACAAATTTCCATTTCTAAATAAGTTTAGATTTCACCTTTCACCCAATCTACTGTTATCAGAATGTGGTATATTTGCAAAAAACAATAAAGAGATAAATGCAAATACACTGGGAAGCTGAATCAAGTCGGCTAAGCTGCATGTCTAGAGACATCTGACACCAGAAAAGAATAATTTAAATTCAATGTTATGCGTCCCTACTTCTTCAGTGTCTCTCTCGATGTATAATCATAACCAACGTGTTTGCTTATATTTCCCCCCCCCCACACACACACACTCTCATTACCTATATATGATTCGATCAATAAGAAGATTATTTTAGCCTAATGAAGTTGTTTGAATAACGAAATATGTTACATAAAATCACTTGAGTGCTCTTAGTTCGATAGGGAAGTCCTTAAATACTCGTAGGCAACTTCCGATTCCCACAAAAAATATTCTTTTAGATAATACCCTCATTTTTCAAATTAAAGTTCAAAAGTACTAGATTTGTGGCAAGGTTTCATCATTTTATAGTTGAATAGGTGAGATGTAACCATTCGTTCTATGCTAACAGTTTCTTCTTTCATACTTCTTGCTTGTTGGACTCTCTTTCCAGCTTTTTACTTTCTTTGCAAAGTTTCATCATTTTACAACTAAAACGGCTAGATGTGACAATAAGTTCTATGCTAACAGTTTCTTCTCATCTGTGGAACTCTCTTTCGGCTTAATATTTCACAGTCAAGTTTGATTTTCAAAAATGTTAATGCAATATCAATTGTTATCTTCTGTCTTCTTAATTATTGTTCTTTTATTGATCTCTATTCTTAATGGATAGAGATCAATAAAAGGATGTGCGTTGTGGTGCAGGATATCAGCTCGGAACGAGAAATCGGGGAGCCGAGTTCAAATTCCAGTTAAATTCCTTGCATTCACTTACGCGCAAATACCCTCGGGAAAGGTATTAATTCGTCTCTTCTCTCCAGTTATGGGTTAAATAACAGGACAGATTGGGTTCTATAGCCTTGGTCGGCAACCAGTCTCCCACAGAAAGCAATGCCAACCTACTGCGGGATAATCTTCTGCCCATTCAGTCATGTCTCGAAAGAGACTTTTTTTTTGTTTTGTTTTTTAATCGTATCACCCCGAGCAAGGCGGTAACGCCACTGATGTGCAAGGGGCTACGTAATAGTGAAAAGATTGGTAAAGAGAAATCCGGAAACCACATCCTAAACAGGGAACAAGGGATGAGCCTCTTAACCTGTTTAATAGACGTGGGTGGAGTGTGAACCACGCGATAGATGGATCTATCTATTTTTAGTACTTCCTACATATTTCTTTTATTACTAGGGTCTTCAGTAGAAGAAAAAGAGATAAAATAATTAAACCTCGATGCATAAAAAGTTCCGTGTCGCAATGTAAATTAAATTAATTTTAAATAAAAAGAATGTTATATATATATATATATATATATATTATTATTATTATTATTATTATTATTATTATTATTATTATTATAAATTATATTTTAGAATATGTATAGAATTTTTTTATATATCCAATCCAAATTGTACATTTGTTTCGACATTGAAACTACAATGTCTCATCAAGCAGTGTAGACAGGAATGGAAAGCCTCTTTTCTTATATTTGGTCAGTAGTGTGTGGGATGATGGTGGGGGTTATTGATAAGGGAATAAGTCTTGTGGATTGACCGTTAGAATTTTGAAGAAAGTGATGTGGGTAGTGAATATGGTTGATTAATGAGTGTCTGTGGGTTTTATAGACAGATTGAACATTAGCAGTTAGAATGTAATTTGCGACTACTCTATATCCTTTGGATTTCTTAGAGGAGCAGGTAAGGGGTGGGATGCTTATTTTGTACAGAATATTTTTGTATTTAAGCAGAGTTTTTATAATTAATCTAATTTTGTATATTTAATCTTAATTTTGGATTTAGGAAATTGATTTTTTCTATTAAATTTTAAATTTTAATTAGATCACAGTTTGGAAACCGATTTTTTCTATTAAATTTTAAATTTTAATTAGATAATCGTTTGCGGTAAGATTTAGTGTAAGAAGTAAGATTTAATGTTAAAAATTTTAGGTAATAGGTAAATAGGTAATAGGTGCGTAATAAGTTGAATTTTATGTAAGGAGGAAAGATTAAATGCTTGTATTTAACGGAACAGGTGAATAGGTAATAGGTATGTTTGTATTTACGGTAATAGGTGAAGTTTAATGATTAGGTTCTATAGCCTTGGTCGGCAGAAAGCAATGGCAACCTACTGCGGGATAATCTTCTGCCCAAGTGTGTATCACGTATGGCACTTAACTGACTGACTGATCCTTAATGGTATTTTTGTTATATGATCTAACGCTCGTTAACTACCCCCGTGCGTCTTAGTGGCTTTAGGGCCTAAGTTGGAATAAAATGATTTTTAAAAAATGGAAAATATGTTTAAAGATAATGGAAGCACTTTTTAATAAATCAGTACAGACCTACACTCAACGTTACTAGCTTTAAAACTAATTGAAATGCACTGGGTGTAGCCTTTTTATCGTGAAAGAATCTGGAAGACGCTGATTTTCAGTTTGATAGTGCACAAATGACTAGCACTTGCATTGAAATAAAATAATACACGGCGCTATTAATACAAAATTTTCTTTATTACGTCGTAGCTAAAACATTAGAAGATACAAATACAAGATTAATTACGTTCACTGAAACAAACAAATTAACGTGCAAGAATATGAATCTCGTAGACAAATATAAAATATTAATCCAAAAATTACAATATTCTGTTTATTACTATGTAGGTCATATGTTAATAAAAGTTACAATGAAATTGTTAATTACAATTGGGAAAGGTATTAATCCGTCTCTCCAGTTATGAGTCAAATAATAGAACAGATTGGGTTCTATAGCCTTGGCTGGTAACCAGTCTACCGGAGAAAGCATTGGCAACCTATTGCGGGATAATCTTTTGCCCAGTCATGTCTCGAAAGAGACATGATCGCCCAAAGCGTGTATCACATATGACACTTGACTGATACCATATATTACGGTATCCTATGGGTAGGAATTGCCCAACCTTCACTTTACACACACGATAGAGCTCAAAAACCTCTCCGATACCTTGTGGGTGGTGTATTATTATCCACCCTACAACCACTTTTCCCACAGACGAAAAGTCGCAAACCTCTCTCTAGTCTGTCGTTATATCCATGGAAAGCGTTCCGAAGAACAACATTCTATCGTTTCACCAGTTCTAACCTTCACGGCAAAGACTCGCCGTACCACGCCATTGTAGTAAACCACCCTAATATATCATTGTTGAGATGTACATTTCATTTGAATAGCTTCTTCCCACGAACCGCTGTTGTGTGGAGCCAGCTCCCAAAACTGAGCCTATCCGATCACTACAATCTTCTTCATAAACTGTGCCTCTTACTCTATAACCCTCTACCTCGAGTGGATCTTGGGCTCTGTATAGGGTAAGTTTGAGTTTTGCTTAACGGCATATCACCTTCTGTGGGTTATTTAATGCCAAAAAGGTATGAGTTTAAGGTATTTTTTTAATATTCAGTTAAGGAAGGTTGATTTAGTCAGATTTAATTTTTAAAATTTTTATTCTTTTTTATTTCAGAAAACTGAAAATGTCTTCTAGTTTTGTCTTCAAAAATGTTTTGCTGAGAATAACGTTTTCCTTCAAAAATGTATATTTTTCTATAAAGGTCAGTTTTTAAATATATATTTCTATAAAAGTGTATTTTTATACTTTCATAGTGTTTTGACCCCAGTTTAGGGGTTAGCTATTTTCCCATAGCTGGGACCCTAACAGGTGCTACCACTTCGGACCTGAGAACAACAGCAATTAAGAGGTGGTTTCATGCTCCTCACAACCTCCCAATCAGAGGCCTTGCTGCCGGATGCAGTTTACCATCATGCCCAGGACCTTTGTATAGGGTGAATATTATTGTAAAACAATGACGAGTGGAAACAAGACAAGATTATTATTATTGCTTCCCAAGAAGTAATAATAATAAACTCCACAGAACCATCAGTTTAATAAGCCATATAACAAAACTGATCATCCCAATAGTGATGAACAGAGCGAGAAGCAGAATCAGGCCAGAGATAGAACAAGAACAGTGTGGTTTCGTTAAAGACACGGGAACAAGGAATGCCATATTTATGATTAGGATGCTCTCCGAAAGGGCAATACAAATGAAGAAGGACTTATACCTGTGCTTCATTGATTATACGAAGGCGTTTGACAAAATACGCCACAAAGAACTCATGAAGGTGCTCGGCAGCCTGGACATATTTCGGAAAGACTTGGGAGTACTGGCAGCAAACCGCTTGCATAACGACAGGTAATGAATTGAGTAGATATACAAAGATAGCAAAGGGCGTAAGACAGGGATGTGTCTTTTCACCGGATCTGTTCAACTTGTACAGCGAGAATATTTTGAGGAACGTAGAAGTTATTCCTGGATTCGTAATCGGAGGCCACGATTTAAACAACCTAAGGTACGCAGATGATACAGTGCTGATAGCAGACACAGAAAGAAAACTACAAGACCTCCTACAGAAGGTAGCAGAAGAAAGTAACAAGAAAGGACTAGAAATAAACTGCACGAAAATCGAATGCATGGTCATCAGTAAAAAGGGCAGCCCAATATGCCAAATACAGGTCGGTGATACCAGAATCAAGCAGGTACAAAAATTTAAATACCTGGGAAGCGTTATAACAGAAGACGGAAAGTGCGACACCGAGATCCGAAGGAGAATTGGCATGGCGAAAGAAGCATTGCAGAGGTTGAGTAAGGTATTAAGAAACAGGACAATTTCGCTAGAAACTAGGAAGAGAGTACTGGGTTGCTACGTGCTGTCCGTCCTTCAATATGGCAGTGAATGCTGGACAATACCATCAAAGATGAAAGAAAAACTTAAAGCAACTGAAATGTGGTTCTACAGAAGGATGCTGCGAATATCATGGATCGAGCATGTGAGCAATGATGAGGTCTTGGAAATGATGGAAACAAAAATAAAATTAATACTGAGCATCAGGAAGAGACAGCTGAAGTTCCTTGGACACGCAATGAGGAAGGAGAGCTTGGAGAATCTGATACTAACAGGCCAGATAGAGGGAAAAAGAGACAGGGGAAAGCAACGGATAACATATTTGAAGGACCTAATCAGGTGGATGACGGAACGAGGATTGCATGGTGTAACAGGAGAAGGCGTGCTCAGAGCCACCAGGGATGGGGAAAAGTGGAAGGGACAAAGCACATAGAAGAAGAAGATCATGTCAACTTCGAAAATTTTAGTCCTAAATCAAGTAAATTAACCGTGTCATGTAGGAAAATTTCAGTCCTAAATTAAACAAATTAACCGTGTCATGATAAAGCTTCATTGTTCTACTAATATAATATGTCGGTAGTAAATTGAATCCGCAATGATACAGAACATTATTTTATATTCACCTATAACACTCATTTATTATTCATTAATTTGTTTGTTTCGGCGGACGTAATTTACTTTTTAAACTGTATCTTTTAATATATAATGAACAAATTAGTGACCAGGATATTGTAATATTCGAATTATTATTTTATATTTGTCTATGATATTTCTATACTTGCACGTTAATTTGTTTGTTTTAGTGGACGTAATTTATTTTTTACATTGTATATTTTAATATTTGATCTATATCGTAGTAAACAGGATACCGTAATATATGGTATACTCTTTTACACTTCTCTATAATATTCATATTTCTGTTCATTAATTTTTCGTTGCAGCAGATGTAATTAACAATTCCATTGTAACTTTTATGAACGTATGACTTACATGGTAGTAAACAGGACATTGAAATATTCGGATTATTATTTTATATTTGTCTACGAGATTCATATTCTTGCACGTTAATTTGTTTGTTTCAGTGAACGTAATTAATCCTGTGTTTGTATCTTTTGAGCTCTATCGTGTGTGTAAAGTGAAGGTTGGGCAATTCCTACCCATAGGATACCGTAATATATGGTATCAGTCAAGTGTCATATGTGATACACGCTTTGGGCGATCATGTCTCTTTCGAGACATGACTGGGAAAAAGATTATCCCGCAGCAGGTTGCCAATGCTTTCTCCGGTAGACTGGTTACCAGCCAAGGCTATAGAACCCAATCTGTTCTATTATTTAACTCATAACTGGAGAGACGGATTAATACCTTTCCCAATTGTAATTAACAATTTCATTGTAACTTTTATTAACATATGACCTACATAGTAATAAACAGAATATTGTAATTTTTGGATTAATATTTTATATTTGTCTACGAGATTCATATTCTTGCACGTTAATTTGTTTGTTTCAGTGAACGTAATTAATCCTGTGTTTGTATCTTCTAATGTTTTAGCTACGATGTAATAAGCAAAATCTTGTATTAATAGCGCTGTGCAGAATAGAGTACGCTATTTTCGGACGGAATTTGGCCTTTGTCAAGGTATAAGATCGTCGTCGTCGTCCTGCGGCCTTGGCCGAGATAGAACTCACTACACCCCTCCAGTATTCACTTTGCATTTGGAACCTTGGTGCAGTTTATAGCGAAATTCATAATCTTATCAAACTGCTGAATACTTAATGCTTTGCCAGGGTTATCCAAGCCCCATCCTGTTATTTAAGCCATAACTGGAGGGAAGTGACGGATTAATACCTTTCCCAAGGGTACCTGTGCTTAAGTGAATGCAGGGTACTCAACTGGAATTCGAACTCGGCTCACCGATTTCTCTTTCCAAGCCGACATCCACGGCACCACAACGCACACCCGTCACTGAACGCTTACAGGTATAAGATAGCCAGGGCCGTGCTTAGGGCCCCCGCAGACCCCGCAATTGCGGAGTGCGGCCGCAAGTTTCCTAGGAGCCGCAAGGCCCCGGGAAGCCGCCACAAGGCTCCTTGTCTCCGCAGATCTATTGTAATAAAAAAAATTAACAAAATGATTATTAGGATTAACTGGAAAATTATATATCATACTTGTATGTTGAAATAGACATCTATCAACCCGTCTGTCTGTCTGTCTGTCTGTCTGTCTGTCTCTCTCTCTCTCTCTCTCTCTCTCTCTCTCTCTCACTCTCACACACACACACACACTATATATATATATATATATATACTAGCAGTATAGCCCGGTGTTGCTCGGATGTAATGAAAGTTTTAAAACTAATCCATGGTCCTGGAGCTCAGACTCAGCCTAAAGAATAGTTGTGTGAAGTTTGGTGAAAATCGGATAAAAATTTTGGATTTGTATAAAGGACATACAGACAGATAAACAGACACACACACAAACATCTTACCTTTTATAAATATATATTATCGATTTTCTGCACTATTGTAAGAACTGTAACCTTGTAACTTCTGAATATCGTTTCTTATGTCTTTGTCTATGAGTGTATCAAATTTGATTAAAATCGGACCACTCCTTCTATAACCCGATTTTTTCGATTATCGATTTTCGATATTTATCGGTGGTACCTCGACATAAAACTTAGCTAAGAACACTCGCAGACGCTTATAGTACAACTGTGTAAATTTTCAAGAAAATCGGTTCAGCCGTTTCGGAGTCTATAGGTAACGGACACACACACAGAGAGACACATACACACACAGACAAAGTTCCATTTATAAATATGTTTAGATTATATATATATATATAAATCATTTGTAATTTAAAAAAAAATAATTTGAAATAGAAACGGAATATAGATTTCTGTTTCAACATACATAAGAAGTAGGTAAAAGTTGTGAAAACATTTGTAATGTATAGCTTCAAAATGGCAATTCCGCGAATTCTTCCGTTTTTTCGTGATCACGGAATATCTGCGTTCCGAGAGTATGTTATTTTGTTTAAAGTACCATTTATTGAGGGTTCAGTAAGATCGAGGGTGGGGACACGTTGCATTCTGCGGGTGGGGGGCGATGCTGATAAGAACGGCACTGAAGATAGCAGGAAGAGTTAGGTGCTTACTAGAGCGGTATAGGCAACCGGCCATTTTTTTCTGCATCTTTAGCGTTTGGTCGTATGTGCTAGTTCCAGTTGAGGTTCCAGTAGGCATTCAAGTCACAGGGTTCCCTAAGAGAACATATTTTAACGTATTTAACAGTTTATAGACATAGCATAATATGCAACCTTACAAATAAACAAAAATTGCAGACTTGCAGAAGCTTTACTTTTCACTTTGCTAATAATGTAATTGGTGAGAACTTTAAAAATTTAACGGTTTATACCTATAGCATAACATACAAAATTACAAATAAACAAAAACGAGTTCTTGAAGCTTCCATAAAGTCTGAGAAGGCTCCAGGAAGTTCGAAAAGGTTTCAGAAAGTCACCGTGTTATACTCTCTATTATAATATAGACCGTTGTGTATTTATTTGAATATATATATATATATATATATATATATGTGTGTGTGTGTGTGTGTGTGTGTGTGTATATATATATATATATATATATATATATATATATATTAATGCATATTTCATTAAATAATATAGACAAGTTTTGTCTATTTTATGTAAATTTTTATTCATATTCTCGGATAAGCTTAATAGAATTATCATTAAAATGAAGAAAGAAAATTGCAATATTGATACATCATTTTTCTAATAATCCAATTTAAGATTTCGGCTTACATAAGCCATTTTCAAAGATGTCAAATCACATTATATATTATAAACACGGACAAACCATAATGACAAACTGTTTTTGTTTACATGGAAAAATTATGCTATCAAGTTTATCAGAGATTATGAAAAAAATTACATAAAATTAATAGACAAAATTTGTCTATATTATTTAATGAAACATGCATTAATGAAAGAAATTATGATCTTTTAAACAAATCTTTTAGAAAAAACATATTTCATTTAAAAATTACAATTCTCGTCAGACCGAAGTTTTTTACAAAATTGTATTGGCTAGATTTATCCAGTTGAAAAGTTTTATTTAACGATAGTTTTATTTTTAAATATATAAGAACGGAAAAGTATTGAAATATAATGTACGTCCAATTATGTAGACGACATAGTATATATATATATATAATGTCTTTTAGCTCAAAATAAGAATCTTGTCTTGACCTTGAAGAGCATTAACGTTACATTGTAAGAGGTGTGACAAATAAATTGGTCAATCATGGGAATAGGGAATGAACTGCTTGAGATTGATCACAGCAAGGCCCATTAAACACTCTCGCTGTTTACACAGCGAGGGTCTGCAAGATCTGATTTAAACAGACTCCAGCACCTTCAAATGGAAAAGTGAATACGAGTTTGCTAATACGGAATACCAATCCACATTAAACTCCATGGCGAACTTTCTATTTCTTACAAGATGTTCACAAATTAAGGAACAATAAGTGTTATAATAAGTTCATTTTCTTGTCAGGTATGTTATCTGATTTTCAGTGGAACATTCTGTTTGATTCTACTGTCAAGCCGTTGAGTAATTCAGCCTACGTAACTGGCACCGCAGCCACAATTATATTTGTAAATTACAGAATTTATTTGATGAGGAGGCAGGACGTCCTTACGACTTGGAGCTAAAACACATTTCTGCACATTAGAAGAAATTTCCTATTTAGGTTTTTACCCTTCTCCCCAATCCACGGAAGTCATAAATACACCGAACATTTAGCAATAACTACCGACTTAATCTTTCTGAAGTCAGCGATCTTGTTACAACTCACCGAATTGACAACAGTGGGTGGATTGACCTAAAAGACATTATATATATATATATATATATATATATATATATATATATATATATAGTATGTCGTCTACATAACTGGACATACAGATTTTTATTTGTGAGGGTATCTCAAGGATAGTGTGTACCAGAACAACTGTCAAACGATTAGGGAAATGAAGGCAGGAATCACTGCAAAATGTTTGCGCGATGTTTGCAAGTTTGCCTACTGGGTTGGCATCCAGGTCCCACCCTTTTACAGTTGAAATAGTGAAATGTAACTGCCACTTCTATTTTAACAGCTTCTTTTCGCCTGTGCAAGTCACTTCCGTTTAATTGCTTCTCTGATAGCTACAATCTCCGAAAATTTAAATGCAATGTCAATTGCCAACTTTTCTCTTCTTGAATTCCGTTCATTATTTATACATTCCTCAATACCTCCTCTACCCAATTTTCCTATCACTACCACCCCCTGGTCACTAATAGCTGTTCTTGTTAGCAGCGAATTGATATATATATATATATATATATATATATATATATATATATATATATATATTTGTCTTTTAATTAAAAATACATTACGACACGGAAATTTCTCTGTTTCGAGATTTCTACCTCGTCATCAGGCAATGTTAGATGCTTGTTGTGAAAATCATTTTCACATATATATGACTAATATAAAATTTGTCGCTTAACTGATTGATGTTACATTCAGCACCACTACTCCCGAGTTGCGTAGAAGAACCTTTGTTTAATTGTACGGTCTACTCGCCATAATATATCGGTCGGCAAATGTCTGGCATTTTTCTCGTTTTTGTTATTTTTATATTTAAACATTTATGAATTTTTTTTATTGGTGTTAGGTTAATTTTTATTCTTTGTGTGTGTGTGTGTGTGTGTGTGTGTGTGTGTGTGTGTGTGTGTGTGTGTGTGTGAACGCCTATACCTGTGCGTATGAGCCCATGGGTAGGATTGTTGTGTCCTTGTCTCCTTGTACTTTCTCATTACTTCTTTATTTTTTTTTAAATAATATTTCAATGTTATTTATACACGGTGTCAGACAAAACTTATATTTAGAATATGGTATATTTTGAAAGTCTTTGAAAATATAGGAATATTTCGTTTTTTTTTTTGTTTTTTGTTTTTTTTTTTTGTTTTTTTTAAACATCTACTATATATATATATATATAGTAGCGAGTAAAAAAATCAGAATGATTTTAGGGAAAAGTTTAAATATGAAAAACATCAGAACGATTAACAAAATCATACTATTATAATGGATTCATCATATCCCAATGAAAATAACGTTCATAATTCATTAGTACTTGATGTGTAAAGCTTTACTTTCAATAACAGCTCAACATTTTTGCTACATGAGCGAATTAATGTCTTGCATTCATTCTCTATTAAAATTAGTCCATAATTCTTCGACGTTTGTCGGATTCTTTTCCTTAACTCTTTCATTAGCATGGACCAGGCTTGCCTCCCAGAGAGTAAACCACTACGCCTCCTTGGTCTCACACTTTCAGCGGACCTCAAGTGGAATGACTATGTCGAATCCATTGCTAAATCCGCTGCTATGAAAGTCGGTTCTC